>CACRXK020005021.1:7050-29511 GCA_902702795.2 Paramuricea clavata
GGGTATGTATGTAGGATAAACACCGAGAAGGAGTCAGATAATGACCCGAAGACGCGCACCGTCCGAGGGCATTATCTGACATAAATCCCGACTTTCGAGGTGTTTATCATATTTAATTTTTGATTGAGGAGGTTTTCCAACAAAGTTTTGTCTGTTTCGTCTGCTTTGAACGACGATTTTCTCATTTCTGAGTTTTCCTTCATCTTTTCAGCTAATTAATATTCATGGTGATTATTAAAAATAATCACCTCGGCACATGAAAGAAAACCTACTCAATCAAAGATTAAATTCATACATTCATGTTCTGCCCGACGGATTTCTTTTGAAAGCGATTGTTTTTACGATATGTGATAATGCCCTCGGACGCTGCGCGTCTTCGGGTCATAGATTTTGTTACCCTTTCCTGTTTTCTTGGCCATACCCATGGGCAAATATCACATGACAAGACATGACAAGACTTCTTATAGACATTCAGATTTCAGGCAATTACGCCAAAGCTAAAAATATTAAAAGTACCGAACTTTCGAAATATTTTCATTTGCCGACATTAAAAAGCCATATATAGGCATATAGCAACATGTCATGCTATGCAAATGTTATGACCAGTTGCCATGGCTAGCTTCGCTGGCTATCACGCATTTTAATTTGCTTTTTAAAGATATATCATTAATAAACGACCATAAGATCGTCGACCTTGTCTGAGGTTTGCATGGTATGAAAATAAACATAATTGTTTTTGTTTTGTGCCGCAGAGTTTCAAAAAAGCTGCTGGCAGGGGCGAAACTAGCCCCTTTTAATTAGGGTGGTGTCTGCTAGAATTGCCCTGCAAAAGCCGATGATGCCCTGCACCAAATTTTTTTTGGCCACTATTTTCCCCAAAAATGTTGACGAGCGGAGGGGAAGTTGAAAAAAAAAATTCCGGACATAAACCAGTTAAATTAAGGGTCAAAATATTTTTTCCCTACAAATTCTTGTTAAAACATGCGTGAAACCCTTACTTTTGGACCAATATCTGTAAAATTGAGGTCTATAAATTCTATTCAATTCCCTCTGGAAGCCCTGTAAGTTACTTAATAACTCTACATTCTAGTCATTTAAAATCTTTGATTGCCCTGCCAATCCAGATGATTCGCCCTGCCAATCCAGACGATTCGTATTTTGGAGGGTGTCACCCCCCACCCATACCCCCCTCAAGTTTCGCCCCTGGCTGCGGGTATGCGGATACTACCCGTGAGGAAGGTTTATACCACATGGCGGATCAGTGAGGAAGGTTTAATGTAGAACACTCTAGTCTCTACTCGACACCAACATCATAAAACAAGTAAATGGTACTTCATTAGGCAGGTTGAAATTGGCAGGATGCTGATGTTGTGTTAGTAACTATTGTGATAGTAACGACACTGGATGGCTATCATATTGGAGAATACGGAGGAGAAAACAATAAAAACTGAAAAAGATATTCTGTAAAATGTGCAGGTGTCGCGCATTTGTTCACGTTTGGTTCAACAAATATGACAGTAAATAAGCTATAATTTATAGGTGTATTAAAATCGCAAATTTGTGGTATAACATTTCCTAACGGCTAACTCTGGCAATAGCAATGCAATCAACCAGCTGATCAATGCTAAAAACTACTGAATAGCCGAATAGAAATAGGAATAAGAAGCCGATTTTGAATGACATAATTTATATAGTTTGCAATTTGTAAAAGGCATAATTCACATTATTTTGAGAAAGGTTTGAAAACTTGAAATTTTACAGCGTGGAAAGTTGAACGCTCTTTGCAACTCTGTTTTGTGAATACGTTTATAATTCTTTGCCTCGCCTTTGGCGAAGTTTTCAGTCCAAGACTGGTCTTCATGGGTCCATGCATGCAGGCTTACGGATCGAAAGCTATATGTTCCCATAAATACCAAACAATTATATTTACAAAAATAATTTACACCTATACGTACATTATTATGTACAACATTTATTGCGACAGAAGAAGTTATAATTTGGCTTGGCTTTCACGAAATTAATGTGCCACAATGGTAGAATGGTAGATGCCTTTTATGTATGCCTTTCTGTACCTTCGACGTATATATGACTAATTATATGAGAGTTATTTGAGAGTCCGTTCACTGAGTGACTCAACCAAATATGACCAAACACACTCGACCTCCAACCGGGTGTGAGGTTAGATACTTTAGATTTATACCTGAATTTTTCCAACTGAACGTTTTTGCCTGATTTTGCAACGCCTGCGTTGGCGCCGAGCAAACGTTTTTGAAAATTTCAAGTCGCTAGACCGTCGGAAATGGCATTTTGAGTCTTACCTACCCAATATTTCAGTATTTTAGTATTGCCTAACAATGAAGATAAGTATTGCTACTTCCTAACAATGAAGAAAGTATTGCTACTTACATTGTGACTATAGATTTAATGATTTATTTCATTTACTGATATCAAATCACACGAGAAGAATTATGCTACCGAGTAACTTATTTTACAGTTTTTCATGTACTTCTCGGCCTAAAATGCTAGACCGTCGGAAATGGCATTTTGAGTTTTTCCTACCCAATCTTTCAATATTTTAGTATTGCCTAACAATGAAGATAAGTATTGCTACTTACATTGTGTGACTATAGATTTATTTCATTTATACATATCAAATCACACTTAAAGTATCTCGGGAACGAGAAGAATTATGCTACCGAGTAATTTATTTTACAATTTTTCATGTTCTTCTCGGCCTATTAAAAATGCCCTTTCCCGTTTTCTTGGCCATACCCATGGGCAAATATCACATGACAAGACTTCTTATAGACATTCAGGGAATTACAATGAAGATAAGTATTGCTACTTACATTGTGACTATAGGAAAATTGAGAGAATTTTGAAAATTGGAGTCTCCAGATCGTCAGAAAGGGTATTTGGCAATTGTCCCCCTGCCAGAACACGTCTCAACGTCTTTAGTTTGTTCGATTGTTAACTCTATAATTCTGATTCAGACTATAGAGTTCACTTTTTTATGCCCTGAGAATTACCTGAATTTACCTGAAATCTACTGGAAATCTACCTGAAATTGCTCATGAGCAGTCTAGGGGGTGTTGCAACCCCCCCCCACACACACACACACCCCGGTCGCTACGGCCCTACCTCCAACAGTCCAAGTATAGGAGTACAGTTTAAAGACTGAAGTGATAGAGCTATCCAGTATAACTATAAATTAAGTTGGTTTAGCTTTTCTACAGTCATAGCAGCCTAGATAAGACCAAGGACCTTCTATTTATATTTCAGCGCGCCTAGTCTCGTGGAACTGAATTGAAGAGCTAGCTCTCTAGATCACTCCAGTGGGCCACTCAAGTAACTTGCGCCTGTAGACAGGAAAGCTTCGGCTCCTGTAAATCACAGTCGGGCATTTATAGTCAAAATCATATTTTTAAATTAACTGATCCCTAACCCTACCCTAGAACTACACTTTGAAACTACCTCGCCCCCTCTCCCCTTGCCGGCGCCAATGCAAAGGCTTCCCCCCCCCCCCCCCCTTGTGGCGCTAAAATATAAGCTTATTATGAAGCCAGATCTTTTCTGTTATTAGCTGCTAGCACTCATCTGGCTGCTAGTCACTCCAAATGAGTCACTCAGTGAAAGGCCGCCATTTTGAAACTGAACTGAATTTCGTTTGTGACGGCGAAAACGACAGAAAACGGCCTATTTTAAACCTATGGCACGACGCTGCCAGCGGAGTGATTAAACCATAGTTAATAGAAGAGATGGTTTGAAACTCATTAGAATAACAATATAAGTTGTTTAATTTAACTCATTAGCCGAATTCATATTAGGGACGGGAAACTCGTACGGAAGCCTGCGAACAGGCTCTCAAGTTGAATTGAGAGCCTGCATCGATGACTAATGAATTTGAATATCTGCGTCTCAAATCGTGACGCGAAATTCTCATTGGTCAGATCAGGGTCAGATGCTATAATTTATACGTTTCCGCTGAGCTCTATATATGTCAACTGCTGAACTATGCATAAAAAACACATTAACTGATCAAATTGGTCTTGGTCATCTTATCACAAAGCACGAAATGTTCTGTTTTGAGAAAACAGTATTTAAAACATTTAAACTTTTGCTTGAATATCTTATATTTCGAAAAACAGTATAAATCGTCTAAATTTAGTTTGCACGGTCTAAATTTAGTTTGCACGAAATTTGTAAACAACACCATATAAGGATAGACATTCCATATTTGGAAAAACGAACGTTACGGGGCAGATATTCAAATTCATTAGTCATCGATGCAGGCTCTCAATTCAGCTTGAGAGCCTGTTCGCAGGCTAGTCTTAGACGGGAAACTCGTCTGCGAAAACCCGTCTGCGAAAACCCGTCTGAGTATGAATTTCGGGACGGGTAAATTCGAATTTAAGACGAGTTTCCCGTCTAGACGAGATTCCCGTCTAACTTTCCCGTCTGTTTAGATGGGTAAGTTAGAAGGGAAAGTTCAGACGGGAAACTCGTCTGCGCCCGGATTCATATTAGACGAGTTTCCCGTCTGAGACGAGTTTCCCGTCTAAGACCAGTTTCCCGTCTCTAATATGAATTCGGCTTTGTTTTTGTTTGTATTGTATTTTTGCCCAACTAACCAATAGCAATGTTTTAGGAAAGTTAGAAACTTAAAAACTTGTGTTGGTGTATTTTGCAAAAATGCAATACGCACGTGACGATTAAGGACCATATTTTTGCATAAACGTTTGCCTCTCGGCTGTCATACCGGCCTGCTTACAGCAGCAAAAATACATACAGTATATGCATGGAATCTGTGTAAACACCAAAGGCAAACAGACTGTGATAAACCGGTAGTGATCACGCCCTTACGGAAAATTCACATATCATTTCACTTGTGAAAGTTTATGTGGAATTGGAACATTTCAATGTGAAATTAAGGATCATATCGACTTATGTAAAAATTAATTTCACATGTGAACTTATGTGGAATTATGTGGAATTTGAACACTTCACATGTGAAAAAGCATGTGAAATCATATATGGTGTTGTGCGTTTAAATTGCATGTACAACATTTTATGGCTTACGTTATTTAGTATATGCAGTTGCGTTATATTTTGGACTTATTGAGGTTGTCATGCTAATAAAATCTCTTATAATATTATTAAAATGAATTAATAGATATAGTTTAACGCTGGTTTTTAGAAATTGTATAAAGCCTGCAGAATTGTGGAGAAACGCGGTAAACTATATAATTAATGACGTCAATTATGAATATATGTATAGAAAATCAAGAACAGGGCGCGCGCCATATTGACTGGCCATCCAGATATATATTCCGTTACAACCTAAAAATTACACCTTGCCGTCATTGTTCCTTTCAAATTAGAAGTAACTGTTAACTTTGAGGTGCAAATTTCACTTTGGAAATAGTGTTCTAAGTTTCTTGATATAGTGTTTCCAGTTTCCACAAGAAAATTAGCTTTCTTTCAATACTTCGTCTTGCATGGCAGGAATAAGGCCCTTACGGAAAGCGATAGAAAGCAATTCCTGAGCATCTTTTGTTTCTGGATATTCACGAATGGCCCATTTTAGATACAACGAGAACTCGTTCCAGTCCACTTGGCCATCTTCATCCATATCAATTGCTTGCAGTGCACGTCTGGTTGTATCACATCTATAGCAGCCAAAGTACGGCGCCATGAAGCCGTTATAAAACGCATCAAAATCTAATTGGTCATCTTTCACACCATCTCGTAAATCCCAAACGTCCCACAATTTCCGTATTTGTGCGATCAGCTTCTCACCATGGAGTGTTTCAGGCTTTTCATCTTCAACCGCCTTAGCCATTGCTTCGGTAAGCTTGCCACCAGATCGATCAAATAAGATAGCGAGACCAACTTTACTCATGTATTCCTCTTTTCTATTTTCATGTAGATCTTCTTGCATGACTTGAAGCATTCTCTGAGCTCGTTCTTCTGTAAACTGAGTATTTTCACCAAACAATGTTTTTAGTCTTGCTAGAACCATTCTTGGTGTTGCTAATGTTGACATTCTCATCAGCGGTTCTTGTCCAAAGAATGTTGCCATACAGAAACCTTCATCGTCAGGATTTGAACCCATCGTACCATCGAAGACAAGATCCAGTGCTCGTTCACCATACACAGGTTGTTTAGGATGTGGTTCCTGACCGGTTGTTATTCTTGTCACTTCTTGAGCAGCTCTGCGTAGTTCAACACAACTATATTGTTTTAAGACATGTTCATTTCCCAAACGTATCATATTTAATAAGGTCACACTAGAACATGCATGACCTAAGGCTGCTCCTTCTTCACATACACTGCACCAAATACCGCTTGCTCCGTTGATAAGACATTCCAACTGACTCGTTTGAGCCAATCCCCACTTCTCATGAATATGAACTAACAAATGACCATCTTGAAAACCACATTTGTTCATTTCTTGACGTACTGCGGCTGTCCAAGCGCCAAGTTGATCTGGCAAGTAGTTTCCTGTTGGTTCTTCAAATATCAATCCAAAAGGACGTTGGTCTGCTGGCAACGATGAAAGATATTTGACAACTTTAAACACACGCTTTGGTTTGTTGATTATGGCGTCAGCAATATCACGAAGGTTGATAAAAATTTTGGCATCTCTTGAAAGATTTTCTCGTACCCATTGCATTCTTTGTGAGAAAAGTTTGGTAATTCTTTTCACGTTGAATATTTTGTAGTCGATGCTGGGATAAAACAAATCAGCTTCTATGATCGGATTTCGAATGCCCAACTCTTTCATTTTCATCAAGCCAACAGGAATGGTGTCTGTGTCAGGAATTTTGGTTCGACTGTCAATTGATTCAATAAACTCTGTAAAAGCGTAAAATTTGCTAAAATCTTCTCCTTTTTCTGCCAGTTGACGAATAAATGTATCTCCATCACGGGTCATATGGGAAAACGATGTTACAATAATATCCTGAAAGCCAACTTTTTTTACCTAAAATAATCGAATATATAATTTCAAGAAGTTGTATTATACATTACATATGCATGAAGCCACAATGTGTCCTGCTCAGATTTTGGCACCTCAACCAAGCAAAACAATATTTTGAAATCACCAATTGCGCGCGCAAGACACACTGGGAAGCGCATCTAATAAGAAGAGTATCAATCGGGTCAATGATGCGTCCGACTATCAATGGGGAGTCCGACTGTCTATACGGAAAAAAATTTGCGTCGCCGATTGGGATGGAATCGGTACCTGGTTAAGATGCACATAACTAATCAAGCACCATCACCAGCATAAGGATTAGTGAAATCCTTAGTCAACTAATGGTACCTCCTTCAAAGTTATCCTCCAACCGACTAACGGTATTGGAGAAAGGTTACCATTTATATACTTTGCCTAAACGAAGTCCAACTCCGTAAACTACAGGCAAACACGTACGATTAATTTATTGCGCGCGACGAGTGGCTTGTCTATATGGAACTCAATTGCGGAGTTAATGATCTCGAATGCGTGAAAAACCAAAAACGGCTGGGAACAACTGCGCAGGCAAGAAACAAACGACCATATCGAGAATTAATGTCGTGCGAGTCTATCACGATAGAGGTGAAGCGAGTACCCCGAAAAAGACAAAAAAAACAAAACCCAGTCCATCCAGTATTCATAAAAATTCCTGTTAGACAAGCAAATGCGGTGAACATGTACAAGTAAGTGAGAGCAGCGATAATCACAGAACGTGCAGTAAGTCACCTATTGAAATTATCAGCGATGTACATGCTGCCGTGGAACAAAACGCGTTTGTGGGATTGGTGCGATTTAGGAGCAACAGCGGACTGTTAAGACAGCTAACAGTGAGTGAACAACGTCCTTATTATGTGCGTACAAAAACTGAGATGAGATGCGAGCGAATCAATACAAGTTTGCGAGCAAGTGGACAAATATGTTAGCATAGCAACGGTTCCAAAGCGTGCGCAAAACGGGGATATAATTAAAGCGATGGAACCTAACCAAAACGAAAACAGCAATTGCTGACGAATCACGTGTAGCGCAGGAGTGGCATAAGTGATTTGTCTCATGCAGAGTTCGATTTGTCTTAGAGTTCGACTTAACTTGTTGGGTAGAAGTTCCCTCAATGCAACGCATTCTTTTTATTGTTTAATGTTTTCGACCATATAGTTTCTTGTTTCTTTCTAATATCACCTTTGACTTTTTTGTTACATACCCATTTCGGAATGCACGATTAACAAATTTGTCAATTTGACTTATGTATTTAGTGTAGGATGCACCTCTCCAGAGTTCAATTCCAAAGGTAAATAGTGACATAATTAAGTTCTAAAAGAGACGTTCTAACTGCTTTACTGTAAAGCCATAATATTTGCATACTCGTAATATGTACATTCTTTCACTCGCTTTCTTTAGCATTTCTTCAAAGTGTCTGTCCCATCTATTTGGTATTTCTTCGAGAGTGACGCCGAGGAATGCAACTATAGGTACGGGTGTTAGAGTTTTCCCACGAACAATCATTTCATATGTTTTTTCATATTCAACGCCATATGGTTATTTTCTGACCATAGTTGTATGTTTTCTACCGCCTATGTTATTCCTGTATCATCATCTTCATCGGCTTTTACAGTTATATCATCTGCATCAGAGTTCATTACTTGGGTCAGTTGGTTTAATATCGTTAACCATTATTGAAAATAGAATTGGACCAAGAACAGTCCCCGCATGGGGCACGCTACGGTTGATTCTCAAGAACTCGGTCGTGATGCCATCGACCGTTACTCTCTGTTTACGATCTTGCAGGAAACTGATTAACAATTAATTACATACGGGTTGAGAGGTAATTTCTTCACTATATCAAAAAAACTTAATAAGGTCAAATGAAAGAACTCTTGCGTATTTAGTTCCATTATCCAAACTTCTTAACCACATATATATATATATATGTTGGCATTTATTATTTAATGGAAGCATATTGATCAGAGTCAATTAAATCTCTTGTGATGTCTGCGATCTCATTTTTGTACACACATCTCTCAAATAGTCTTATTAAAAAGACATTATTATGTCTGTTAGTGAGATATGTCTTTTTCATTTCATTTTATTTGCCCATATGGAAAAGTTATACAATATTTCTACAATCTTCAAAGTATACAATAGACGGGCAAGTAGCCTTCATGAAACCCTTTCAGGCTTTTTGTTCAAAGGTCCCTAGTTCTATAATATTTTTTGTAATTGTTTTATACAGTAAGTTAATCATGCATTAAATGTCGAAAGAATATAGGAATATTTATTTACAAATACAAGTATAAAGTAAGGAAAATTTTAAACTAAATGTAATAATGAGCTAATTGTACAAAGTTTACAGATAATAACAATTAAGTATATTTTACAAGAAGAATATTTTTTACTTTTTCTTAAAAGTACAATAAAACATAATATTGCTAATTTCTTTATCTAGTGAATTCCATATCTAACTCCCTTGTTTACAATAGTATGTTTTGCATCATTTGTTCTACTAAAATTAACATGTAATTTGTTAGCATTCCGAGTATTGTAATGATGTACTTCATTAGTCTGTGTGAAGTAGCCATTAAAAAATTCAGGTAAATTTTGTAGATGCTTAAACGTTTAAATAGTCATTGATCTTAAAGATATTCAAGATCTTTAAGTTCTGAAACAATGGTTCAGTGTGTTCAGGATAAGATTTAAAACTTTTCAATCTGATAATTTTTTTCTGTATATTTAGTATTTTCTGTAGCCTTGTTGTGTACGTATTACCCCATACTAGATTCCTATAGGCATGAGATATGGATAAACCATAAAAATGGAAATCGTTCAAATTGATCCACGCGGCCCACGCAAAGGCCACGCAAGCCATAGAACAACACATAGCGCCTGGGTACGAGGCTGCCAATGAATAATAAATTAACTTCAGCGTATTTTTGTTTGTGTATAATGTCGTAGTTTTGCTAATATAAGTGCCGTAGATTTAATTATATGTTTAACAACAGAGTTTAAATGGTTTTTCCATGTTAATTCACGATCTAAAATTACACCTAAAAATTTGACATGAGAAGCCTGTTGTATAATGTTATCATTATTCCATTAAGTTTAATATCACTTTCATTCTCACATTCTTTATTTCTTGATTTAAAATCTATATACTTAGCTTTTGTTGTATTTATAGATAATTTATTCAAGTTTAGCCATTTTATAATTACTTCACTCATTTTTCTTGCATAACATGCGTTAATGATTTTAGGCATTTGTCAGAGTGAAATGCATTAGTGTCATCAGCATATACAGTACATAGTACAACAGGTTTCAATGTCGTTAATATATAACAGGAAAAGAAGTGGCCCAAGAATAGAGCCTTGCAAAATCCCTGTAGATATAACCAATTTGTTTGATTTATGATGACCATGCAAACTTAACAATTTGCATTTTTTCGTGTAGGTAGCTTTCAAACCATTTTAGCCAATTTCCTCTTATGCCATAATGTTCAAGTTTTTTTAGGAGAATATCATGGTTAACTGCGTCAAAAGCCTTAGATAGATCAAGGAAAATACCGATTGTATATTTACCATCATCTATAGCTTTTGAAATTTTGTCAGTTAATTCAATTATAGCATGTTCAGTTGACCGATTTTTCCTGAAACCATATTGATGCTTAGATAAAATATTATGTTTTTCAATATACGAAATTAGTCTTTTATGCATTATTTTTTCAAGTAATTTTGAAAAACATGTGAGAACTGAAATTGCATGGCCTATAATTTTCAAACAGGTATCTTTCATTTGCTTTAAAAATAGGAGTAACGATGGTCGGATTCCGGGATTAATCCGGAATCAAACGTTAAATTGAAAATATGTGCAAGAGGTTTGCAGACTTCTTGTTTCGTTGTTTTATCATTTTGGCATTTGTATTATCATGTCTTGCACTTTTATTTGTGCTTAAGTTATCAATCCCAGTCAATATTTCATATTCAATAACAGGTTCAGCAAACATACTCTCTCTATAGTTTCCTTCGAGATATTTTTCAAGTGACATGCCTATCATTTTTTCGAATACCTTTTGCCAAATTTGGACCAACATTTACAAAATATTCATTAAATTTGTTAGCAATCACAACTGGGTCAGAAAAATTAATATCTGAGTTCTTTTGTCGAAACACATGAGGAAGTTTTTCCTTCTTTTTATTTCTATTCAGGTCGTAATTGAGGACATGAATTAATGACCGTTTCTTTTGGAATTGGAACAATATTTGCTCCTCCATACATTAGGTACTATTCCAAGTTTTAGGGATACATTAAATATTTCTGTTATGGCTGGGGTCAACTCAGCTGCGTACGTTTTCCAATACGGTAAATCATCAGGGCCAGATGATGAACGTTGCTGTTTTCTAAGAAATTGTGAACCATATACTGGTAGAAAGGGAAGGGGCTCTTGTTTCCTGAGGAATTTCAAGTAGTGAGGGAGCTGAGCAATTGGGATCTGTATTGATATTTTGGAAGTGGGCATTTATTTCATCTGGTTCAATAAGAGAGCTAATAGGTGTGTTTTTCCCTCCAGTGACACAATAACAAACGTGACACAATAGCAAACGACATCATTAAAGTTTAGCTTAGAAAGTACAAGACTTTCTGCTAATAGCTTTTTAGTATGTTGGGGTGTCATATCCGAATTTTGCGCAAAGCTGAAAGTACTCCATAACAAGACGAGACAAGTTCCTTTACATGATGTGACCATTTGAGATCCTCACTAAGCCACGTACCAAGTAATTTTCAACTCTCTCAAGGAATTGATTCTTTATGGTAAGAGGTAGCGTGATGTCTCCGAGATTATGAGTTCTTGACATCTGTCGAGTGCTTATGAGCATCTGCTTAGTCTTATTTTCATTCAACAAGAGATTGGATTCTGTGGCCCAAGTTTCGAGAGTTTGTATGTTCAATCATGTTCAGTTTGTAGTTTCAATCATGTTCAGGAGGTGGTATACAACTGCTACACTAAAATTTGAGTTTTGAGTGGTAATTGTTACCCATAGGCACTCAACGAAATGTCCATATATTGTATTTTTTCAATTGTCCAGTCATTTCTACATAAAATTGCCACTCCACCACCGCGAGTACTTAGTCTATCTTTTCTAATAATGTAGAAGCCGGGAGGACAAATTAGGAAACCCGATGTAACCATGTTTCAGAAATGCAGCACACGTCAATATTATTATTTTTGAGTTCAGCATATAATGCGGGATAAGCATCAGGTTTTACTATTGATCTGGCATTCACTACTAAACACTGTAGGATCAGTTTTGGTTTGGTGGACTCCTGTTTAATGCCATTAATATAACTTAGATTTCTATGGGTGTTGCGGTCTGGTTTGTTTGCTTCTTCTAACCGAGATTCGTGTTGGGATTGCATTCACCATCGTAGACGAAGTGGGTATATATTGGAATATCTATTACAGGTCCAGTTAACCAAGAGTGGTTGACCATGGTGCCATGGGGTAATTTGGGAGAACTTGCATGCTGCAATTTTGGCGGAATTGTAACAAATTTGGGGTCGCTGTCCTTTGTTGGTGGAATAAAAAAGGATTAGGGTAATTCGTGTCAGGCCGTTGAGTCGACGGAATATTTGGGATATCATTATGTGAAAAGTCACATTGGTCTCATTTCAAGCAAAACCGTCTCCGTTGTAGAAAAGGGCAACGTATTTTGTATTTAGGCACGTTATCCGATGGCTCATTTGAATACAGATGTTTAAAGTTACAGTTTTGTTTCTACACCACCCCTACCGTGAAAGAAAATGGCAAGGAATATTGCTTTTAGGGATTTGCTAAGTATTTTTCTTTGTGTTATATTAGAGGGCTGCTGTGTTTGCAATCGTTCCTTCTGTTTACTTGGGGGTGCATCTTTGGTGTGTGGTAATATGGGGCTTTTTAATTGGTCTATAACTGCAGTGGCGTTTGTATTCAAAGTAGCATGTTGATCCTTGTCACGGACCAAAGGTATTTCAATAATAGTTGAGTTTGACTGGTTCAGTAAACGTCCTTTTATTGTGCCAATAAAATACATTTAAAAATCCCCCAAATATTAATTATTCAAAAATATTCGCTGACAGTGTTTCAATACAATCGTATTCGATAACAAAGTGTTCAATATATTCTTGGTTTTATTCTCAAGTCTAGCAGTTAAAATCATATTTTTGTTTACAACTAAGAACTGATGGTTATAATGGACCAACAATGGAACCTTTTGGAGCACCACCACTATAGTGCTTGTGTTCGGAATAAACATAATTTGCAGTGGAGCAGCATGCACAGTGTTTTAGCAAATATGAAATTGTGCAGTTGTGCTGCTGTAATGCTTTTCTATAACTGTATGACAATATTAACAGCAATATTATTTATAAAACAATCAAACAATGTCACAAATAAGCTGCTATATACTCCATAAGGATGGCCATAGGGTTTTTTGAAGGATTTAGAGATGGACAAAGAGACGTAGTAGAAGAACTAAATGTATAAACTATAATTTCAAACTTCGTGACACAATAAATCATTGGCAATAAAATTATCACTATATTTACCTCTTCATAAATCTTCCATTTATTTTCAATCGTATGACCTCTGAGTTGTCCAACAGTACTCTCACGTAATGAGTTGTCCAGAACAAACAATTTCTTTTCACGAAGTATTTCTTGTTTCCGCTCAGCTTTCTTCTCGTACTGCTTCAGTTTCTTTAACTTTGCATGAAGGAACATCATGAAGATCTAACAAGATCGAAATTAAAATAAAACCTCTTGAGATTATTTTGGAGAGTGAAGTCTATAATCGTGACCAATTGTTTGTGGAACGCGCGGAAATATTATAAGCACGTGCGCAAGTTAATCTTTATCACGGTTATTCTGTGCAATAAATGCATGTGCGCAATGTTGGTGTGGCTGTGCATAGGTTATCATCCTGTTATATCTGCATCAAATGAAATAGTAAAAGAATGCAACATTGATAGGAGCGGGCGGGGGGGGGGGGTAAATTAGAAGATAATAACTCTGAGATTGCAACTGTCATTCTTGCACAACAATTGGCCATGATTGTAGCTCCTGTGTAAACATGCCTTTCCATGTTCTAAAGCCCGGATCAAACGGGGATAAGAGTGCATGAGAGTTGGTTCCACTGTTGTGGCGATCAGGACATGTCATGTCAGACGACATGAAATATATATAGGCATTACATCTCGAACAGTCGGTGCAAGTGTAGCGGGAGACAAACAGCTGCGATGTAAAGAATATACGAAAAATATAAGCAAAGTTTTATTCATATTTTTCAGGTAGCTATATATATCCACTGGAGCTGTCCACTTTATTACATCGACATCTCCATCACGACTTAATGAAAACCAGGCTTTAATATTGAGCGCACAACCCTCTCAACTGATTGGCTTGATTTTGCGAAATAAGGTAATGATAAACTGATTAAAAAATTTTCAGCCAAATCATATATCGACTTCAAAAACTCATTAATAATTCATTAACAAAACTCATTAATAATAGGGGGGGTGGAGGTGGGGCGTGTGATCAGCTCTTAATGTTTTCATCTGTGACATAAGATATACCAAATCTGTGGCTTTCAGATTATCATCATAAAACGTGTATATGGGGGACCATGTATCTGGGGGACTATGCCCCCGCCGGACGATTAGACCACCCCACCCCCCAACTTGCTTGGAACTGGCTACGCTCTTGCTTACAAGTACATTTACTACATTACTCGACAATAAATAATCTACCGAGTAACTTAGTTTACCGTTTTACATGTTCTTTCTCAGCCTAAAATGCAGACTTAACTTTTGTTTCCCTTACAGTAAACTCTCCTGTTTTCAGTGGCCTATATAGCCTGTTATCACATGATAGGACTTCGTAGACATTCAGGTGATTACGTCCAAGCATAATAGTCTCCTCTATTAACTATGGTCCAAGCTAAACGTATATATTTGAAGTACCGAACTTTCGAAATATTTCTATTTGCTGTAATTTGGAGATACAAAGATAGTCGCTATCACGCATTTTGTGCTTTTTTTATCAATAATTATATTTAATTTGCTTTTTAAAGATATACCATTGTAATATACCATAATGGTCTGATTCCATCAGACAAATTTGCTATGCTTCATTAGATTCTATTTCTGCATGTGAAGGCAGCCGATCTTCCAAAAATCGAGCTCATGTCAAATGCAGTCTATATATGTTCAAGATTTTGAATCATCGAGCGATAACTTCTTCACCGTGAACCACCAGGATAATTGAGATATATCCGAAAACAGCCTCTCAAATGCGCCAATGCATGCGTCGTATTTTTCCTCCTTCACCGCTAATTAAGCGCCAGTATTTTCGTCGTGAAAAGTGAAAACCGTAACCGTCACGTTTCTTATACAGTGAAAGATTATCGGCCAGGGACGTCGGACCGACGAGAGGGAAAATGGGGCAAGCAGTTTTCATATGCCTCAGAATGCATGCGACTGTCATGCATTTAGCGCTGAAGTATAATTAGGGTGCCCTGACTTGTATGCAAATCCGTACATGCAAATAATTTAAAGTCGTCGTTGCAAATCATTCCGTGTAAAATGTATATATAGTATACACTGTTATAGCTATCATAGTAGGCTATAGTATATATATAAAGTGCAAAATCTGCATATGATCTGCAAGTTTGCTTTCCTTGCCGTATATATATATACGGTAGTGCAATACAGTTTGAAAATTAAGCATATGCATGCGACTTATATGACCTAAACATCAGAATAACATGAAGCACTAAAAAATCTGGCATATATATTGTCCTGACTGCATTCCATCTTTTCTCGCCGCCAAAGATTCACGCCGGAAATTCAGTTTCAAAACTAGATCCGCCAAAGACTATCTAAAGTCAAGTTAGATGCGCCAAAGGTGCAAAAATCTCATCTTATTAGTTCGATAAGAAACGACGACTTCGACAGACAATTCATAAATTTAGACATAAACAACATAATTATCATGGAAATGCTGAAGATTTATTTAATTAAAAATCACAAAATTGAACAGGTCAAGTAGAAAAGGTTGTAAACAAGTTAAGGAAGAAAGGGACTTTATTTAAATAAAATAATGATATATTATTCAAACATGAATTAATAATCATTGGTATATTTGTGTATCCGCCATTTTTCTAGACTGCACGCCGCCAAAAATAGTTGATGAGCTAAAATGCACGCCAAAATACGCCACCAAAAGTCAGTAGAAACTTTTTCCCCGCCAAAGATCTTTGGCGGGAGGGGCCTGAAATGCAGTCGGGTATATTGTTAAGAAAAGATTTAGGTTAAAATTTACTTCGAACTTACCGCATTTTAATCTTCGTTCAAAACTTTTCTGAATCGTATGTTTTGGGTACCTTATATAGCTCACACTTTATATGCATACCCAAATAGAGAACACGATATCTCTCTAAAGAATTTCAACACTGCATGTATAACTAACTACATTTGCTAGCTTGTGGGGGAGTACAGTTTTTGCCCCCTCTTACCGTGAACAAAGAAAATTAAAAACAAGTATAAACAACATACTTTTAAAGCCTTTTATTATAATAAATGGATACTTTAGTAAACTTTAGCTTAATGCATGCTATCTGTTCTACACTCTTCTCCGGAAAGGTCCGGCTTAGTACAGGAGGAATTAAACTTTAACTCAACCAAATTTACAAACCAAGAGCGCCTGCTTGCTGCATAACTTTCTATGCAAGTTAATTGGTTAAAGGAATCAACAACATAGTTTGAATTATTTCATTATTTTTAAACATTTGACGAGGCTGCCGCGTTTGAAAAAAGATTTACTCGCGCTTGTAATGTCATAGATTTATTTCTTTACTTATTTATTTATTTACAAATTTCTCTATTTGTTTATTTACATATCAAATCACACTTAAAGTATCTCGGGAGCGAGAAGAATTATGCTACCGAGTAACTTATTTTACAGTTTTTCATGTTCTTCTTGGCCTAAAATGCAGACTTATAATTTTGTTGTTCTTTCCTCATATTTAGTTGCCTTTTCCATATAAGTATACCCATGGGCAAATATCACACGACAAGACTTCTTATAGACATTCAGGCAATTACGCCAAATTAAAGCTAAAAATATCAGCCTCGTACCCAGGCTCTTTAGTAATTAATACCGTTCAGAGCTCTGGGCGAGCTGCAAGAATCCCCGCGCGCCTATAGCTCACGCAGAGCTCTAAACGCTATTAATTACTAAATAGCCTGGGTACGAGGCTGTAAAAATATTAAATGTACCGAACTTTCGAAATATTTCCATTTGCCGTAATTTGGACATTAAAAAGCCATATATAGGCATATAGCAACAGGTCATGCTATGCAAATGTTATGAGCAGTTGCCATGGCTATAGCTCGCTGGCTATCACGCATTTTAATTTGCTTTTTAAATATAAATATCATAAATAAACGACAATAAGATCGTCGACCTTGTCTGCATGAGGTTTGCATGGTATGAAAATAAACATAATTGTTTTTGTTTTGTGCCACAGAGTTTCAAAAAAGCTGCGGGTATGCGGATACCACCCGTGAGGAAGGTTTATACCACATGGGAGATCAATGAGGAAGGTTTAATGTAGAACACTCTAGTCTCTACTCAACACCAACCTCCTAAAACAAGTAAATGGTACTTGACTAGGCAGGTTGAAATTGGCAGGATGCTGATGTTGTGTTAGTAACTATTGTGATAGTAACGATACTGGATGGTTATCATATTGGAGAATACGGAGGAGAAAACAATAAAAACTGAAAAAAATATTCTGTAAAATGTGCAGGTGTCGCGCATCTGTTCACGTTTGGTTCAACAAATATGACAACAATAAGATCGAAAATAGTTTTGTGGTATAACATTTCCTAGCGGCTAACTTTAGAAATAGCAATGCAATCAACCAGCTGATCAATGCTAAAAGATATAGTCAATAGCCGAATAGGAAATAGGAATAAGACGCCGATTTTGAATGACATAATTTATATAGTTTGCAATTTGTAAAAAGCATCATTCACATTATTTTGAGAAAGGTTTGAAAACTTGAAATTTTACAGCGTGGAAGGTTGAACACTATTTGCAACTCAGTCTGTTTTGTGAATACGTTTATACTTCTTTGGCGAAGTTAGTTTCGGTCCAAGTCTGGTCTTCATGAATCATGAGTAGTAGTCCATGCAGGTTTACGGATCGAAAGCAATATATGTGTTGCCATAAATACCAAACAAATAATTATATTTAATATACAAAAATAATTTACACCTATACATAATAATGTACAACATTCATTGCGACAGAAGAAGTTAATTTGGCTTGGCTTTCACGAAATTAATGTGCCACAATGGTAGGTGCCTTTTATGTATGCCTTTCTGTACCTTCGACGTAAATATGAGAGTTATTTGAGAGTCCGTTGACTGAGTGACTCAACCACTATGACCAAACACACTCGACCTCCAACCAGGACCGTTGCCAAGACTTTGCCTTTGGCGGGGAGGGGGAGGGGGGAGGTTAGATTTATACCTGAATTTTTCCAACTGAACCTTTTTGCCTGATTTTGCGATGCCTGCGAGGCGCCAACTTCGTTGTTGCCGAGCAAAAGTTTTTGAAAATTTGAAGTCGCTAGACCGTCGGAAATGGCATTTTGAGTCCTACCCAATATTTCAATATTTTAGTATTGCCTATTAAACAATGAAGATAATATGTATTGCTACTTCCTAACAATGAAGATAAGTATTGCTACTTAGATTGTGACTATAGATTTATTTACGTCGGAAATGGCATTTTGAGTCCTACCCAATATTTCAATATTTTAGTATTGCCTATTAAACAATGAAGATAAGTATTGCTACTTACATTCTAACTATAGGAAAATCAGTTGAGAGAATTTTGGAAATTTCAGTGGAGTCTCCAGATCGTCAGAAAGGGTATTTGGCAATTGTCCCCCTGGCACAACACGTCTCAACGTCTTTAGTTTGTTCGATTGTTAACTCTATAATTCTGATTCAGACTATAAAGTTCACTTTTTTTATGCCCTGAGAATTATCTGAATTTCCCTGAAAATCTGCTGGAAATCTACTTGAAATTGCTCATGAGCAATGTTAGGGGGTGTTGCACCCCCCACACCCTCCGGTCGCTACGGCCCTGCCTCCAACAATAGGAGTACAGTTTAGACTGAACTGATAGAGCTATCCAGTATTATCCAGTATAACTATAAATTAAGTTGGTTTAGTTTTTTCTACAGTCATAGCAGCCTATTTATATTTCAGCGCGCCTAGTATCGCCTGCCTAGTAAAGGCCCTAGGTCGTAGAACTGAAAAAGCTAGGTCACTCCAGTGGGTCACTCACAGTGACTTGCGCCTCATAAAGACAACAGCCTCTGCTCGTTCCTCAGAGTTCGTTCGTTCGATCGTATCTTTTGCCTGTTTCGCTTCAGCGGTTCTGCTTGACTTTGATGCTGCAGTAGCTTGTTGTGTTTTCAAATCTTCGCTTATCTTGTATAGTTGGTTCTTTAACCCTTCGATCTCCGATCGTAGGAGTTCGTTTTCTTCCCTTAGTTTCTTTGTAGCCATAATTAAGCTATTAGGAATATAATCAAGGGAGCTCTAAAATCCGTGACCGGTCAACTCGACGATCAGGAATATATGTGATCAGCTCTTAATGTTTTCATCTGTGACATAAAATATACCAAATCTGTGGCTTTCAGATTATAATCATAAAACGTGTATATGGGGGACCATGTATATCTGGGGGACGATTAGACCACCCCACCCCCCAACTTGCTTGGAGCTGGCTACGCTCTTGCTTACAAGTACATTTACTACATTACTCGACAATAAATAATCTACCGAGAAACTTAGTTTACCGTTTTACATGTTCTTTCTCAGCCTAAAATGCAGACTTAACTTTTGTTTCCCTTACAGTAAACTCTCCTGTTTTCAGTGGCCTATATATATAGCCTGTTATCACATGATAGGACTTCGTAGACATTCAGGTGATTACGTCCAAGCTAAACGTATATTTGAGGTACCGAACTTTCGAAATATTTCTATTTGCTGTAATTTGGAGATACAAAGATAGTCGCTATCACGCATTTTGTGCTTTTTTTATCAATAATTATATTTAATATGCTTTTTAAAGATATACCATTGTAATATACCATAATGGTCTGATTCAATCAGACAAATTTCCTATGCTTCATTAGATTCTATTTCTGTGAAGACAGACGATCTTCCAAAAATCGAGCTCATGACAAATGCAGTCTATATATGTTCAAGATTTTGAATCATCGAGCGATAACTTCTTCACCGTGAACCACCAGGATAATTGAGATATATCCGAAAACAGCCTCTCAAATGCGCCAATGCATGCGTCGTATTTTTCCTCCTTCACCGCTAATTAAGCGCCAGTATTTTCGTCGTGAAAAGTGAAAACCGTAACCGTCACGTTTCTTATACAGTGAAAGATTATCGGCCAGGGACGTCGGACCGACGAGAGGGAAAATGGGGCAAGCAGTTTTCATATGCCTCAGAATGCATGCGACTGTCATGCATTTAGCGCTGAAGTATAATTAGGGCGCCCTGACTTGTATGCAAATCCGTACATGCAAATAATTTAAAGTCGTCGTTGCAAATCATTCCGTGTAAAATGTATATATAGTATACACTGTTATAGCTATCATAGTAGGCTATAGTATATATATAAAGTGCAAAATCTGCATATGATCTGCAAGTTTGCTTTCCTTGCCGTATATATATACGGTAGTGCAATACAGTTTGAAAATTAAGCATATGCATGCGACTTATATGACCTAAACATCAGAATAACATGAAGCACTAAAAAATCTGGCATATATATTGTTAAAAAAAGATTTAGGTTAAGATTTACTTCGAACTTACCGCATTTTAATCTTCGTTCAAAACTCTTCTGGATCGTATGTTTTGGGTACCTTATATAGCTCACACTTTATATGCATACCCAAATAGAGAACACGATATCTCTCTAAAGAATTTCAACACTGCATGTATAACTAACTACATTTGCTAGCTTGTGGGGGAGTACAGTTTTTGCCCCCCTCTTACCGTGAACAAAGAAAATTAAAAACAAGTATAAACAACATACTTTTAAAGCCTTTTATTATAATAAATGGATACTTTAGGAAACTTTAGCTTAATGCTATCTGTTCTAAACTCTTCTCCCGAAAGGTCCGGCTTAGTACAGGAAGAATTAAACTTTAACTCAACCAAATTTACAAACCAAGAGCGCCTGCTTGCGGCATAACTTTCTATGCAAGTTAATTGGTTAAAGGAATCAACAACATAGTTTGAATTATTTCATTATTTTTAAACATTTGACGAGGCTGCCGCGTTTGAAAAAAGATTTACTCGCGTTTGTAATGTCATAGATTTATTTCTTTACTTATTTATTTATTTACAAATTTCTCTATTTGTTTATTTACATATCAAATCACACTTAAAGTATCTCGGGAGCGAGAAGAATTATGCTACCGAGTAACTTATTTTACAGTTTTCCATGTTCTTCTCGGCCTAAAATGCAGACTTATAGATTTTGTTGCCCTTTCCTGTTTTCTTGGCCATACCGATGGGCAAATATCGCATGACAAGACTTCTTATAGACATTCAAGCAATTACAATGAAGATAAGTATTGCTACTTACATTCTAACTATAGGAAAATCAGTTGAGAGAATTTTGGAAATTTCAGTGGAGTCTCCAGATCGTCAGAAGGGCCGCCATATAAAAAAAGTGAACTCTATAGTCTGAATCAGAATTATAGAGTTAACAATCGAACAAACTAAAGACGTTGAGACGTGTTGTGGCAGGGGGACAATTGCCAAATACCCTTTCTGAAAGGGTATTTGGCAATTGTCCCCCTGCCACAACACGTCTCAACGTCTTAATTTAGTTTGTTCGATTGTTAACTCTATAATTCTGATTCAGACTATAGAGTTCACTTTTTTTATGCCCTGAGAATTATCTGAATTTCCCTGAACATCTGCTGGAAATCTACCTGAAATTGCTCATGAGCAATGTTAGGGGGGTTGCACCCCCCACACCCTCCGGTCGCTACGGCCCTGCCTCCAACAATAGGAGTACAGTTTAGACTGAACTGATAGAGCTATCCAGTATTATCCAGTATAACTATAAATTAAGTTGGTTTAGTTTTTTCTACAGTCATAGCAGCCTATTTATATTTCAGCGCGCATAGTGTCGCCTGCCTAGTAAAGGCCCTACAATCGCGTGCAAAAATAATGAGACTCTTCACATTTTGATGATTTTTTTCACGTGCGTGCCCCCCTCACCCCACTAACAATGTTGAAAACATATTATTTGATAAGCCCTGACCTCAAAATTGTTTTAACAACATTGCACAAGGGGGAGGGGGGGGG
>CACRXK020005022.1:0-29508 GCA_902702795.2 Paramuricea clavata
AGTCAGTATAACCAGACTGTATTTTATTTATATCAGTTATCACAGCCACAGCCCACAGGCAATTTTATGCTGTCAAATACCGTCGGTGGCAACTAAGGGTGAACAGTTGCAGATAAAACATTCTCTATTCTCATTAAAAAGCCTGTAAAAGTTTCCAGTAGGTCTCTAGCCAAACAAGTTCAGACAAAGTTTTGTTACTTATTTTTATTGCACACATGGGAAACAACAATTAAGTGTTGTTGTTCTGGACAAACATTGAAGATTCTAATCACGCGAATGTTTTTATGAGCGACTGTTCATCGTTAGTTGCAAACGACGGTACAACATACTATGAACATTTTTCCGACTGTGACCGAATGTGCAACGATATATTTTTCAAAGTTGTTAACAATTCCTAAAATCTGTTTATAGTAAAACAGCCTGCTCAGCACTCACTACTCACGATGATTTCATTTAGAAATGCAGTTACCAGGAAAGGAACTGATTCTAAAATATGTAAAATTAAAAGCATTGGCTATTACGATGTGAAGACAAGGTACAAACTTTTATAGTTGCTATTTGTTATAAATCCTATAAATAAACCGATTCAACAATAATTTTGCCTCGAATTTGCATATTCTATGCTGCATGTTTATATTTTATTTTATTTTTATAGTATAAAAATAAAATTGTAATACTATGAAATAAAATACATTTCTGTTTATTGACCAGTACTTATTTAATGTCTTCTTCATCCAGCGGTCAGAGTAAATTTCTACTTCTAGCAAGTAAATATTTGACAAACAGTCTGGAATAAGCACAGGACTTTTAATGCATCAGCCAAATCCAAGTGTGCCCATCCCCCTCGCCCAGTCATTTTCCTGTAAAGCACATCCCGGGGGTTGGGTATTTCCACTCGAACCTTAGCCCCGGCGGGGCATTTGAAATTAATAATTTCGATTCTTGCACTTCACTTGGTGGAATTAATATTAGAATGTTAGGGTTTGTAATCCAAGTGAGAATATATACATGTATATATTTTGTAATCCAAGTGAGAATATTTTGTAATCCAAGTGAGAATATACAAATGTACCGGTATAGTACATGTATATATTTGGTGTATATATTTTGTAATCCAAATGAGAATAGTTTGTAATCCAAGTGAGAATATGCAAATGTATATATTCTCACTTGGATTACAAACCCTAACATTCTAAGTCCACCTTATCACAACCCGCACACCCGATTACCTAAATATACATGAACTTACGGTTAAAGCTCGACAGCTGGTCTCTTGTAGCTCAGTTGGTTAGAGCGCTGCACCGGAATCGCAGGGCCGTAGGTTCAATTCCTACCAGAGGACCTAATGTGCTGCATTTTTCGCAGTCGTTCCTTGTTAGGTCTTAAAATGTATATATTCTCACTTGGATTACAAACCCTAACATTCAAATATTAATCCCAACAAGTGAAGTGCAAGAATCCAAATTATTGAAGTCCACTTTATCATAACCCGCACACCCGATTACCTAAATATACATGAACTTATGGTTAAAGCTCAACAGCTGGCCGAGCTGTAGCTCAGTTGGTTAGAGCGCTGCACCGGAATCGCAGGGCCGTAGGTTCAATTCCTACCAGAGGACCTTGTGCTGCATTTTTTCGCAGTCGATCCTGGTTAGGTCTTAAAATGTATATATTCTCACTTGGATTACAAACCCTAACATTCTAATATTAAGTCCACCAAGTGAAGTGCAAGAATCCAAATTATTGAAGTCCACCTTATCATAACCCGCACACCCGATTACCTAAAAATACATGAACTTATGGTTAAAGCTCAACAGCTGGCCTCTGTAGCTCAGTTGGTTAGAGCGCTGCACCGGAATCGCAGGGTCGTAGGTTCAATTCCTACCAGAGGACCTTGTGCTGCATTTTTCGCAGTCGTTCCTGGTTAGGTCTTAAAATGTATATATTCTCACATGGATTACAAACCCTAACATTCTAATATTAATTCCACCAAGTGAAGTGCAAGAATCCAAATTATTTAAGTCCACCTTATCACAACCCGCACACCCGATAACCTAAATATAAATGAACTTACGGTTGAAGCTCAACAGCTGACCTCTGTAGCTCAGTTGGTTAGAGCGCTGCACCGGAATCGCAGGGCCGTAGGTTCAATTCCTACCAGAGGACCTTGTGCTGCATTTTTCGCAGTCGTTCCTTGTTAGGCCTTAAAATGTATATATTCTCACTTGGATTACAAACCCTAACATTCTAATATTAAGTCCACCAAGTGAAGTGCAAGAATCCAAATGATTGAAGTCCACCTTATCATAACCCGCACACCCGATTACTTAAATATACATGAACTTACGGTTAAAGCTCAACAGCTGGCCTTTGTAGCTCAGTTGGTTAGAGCGCTGCACCGGAATCGCAGGGCCGTAGGTTCAATTCCTACCAGAGGACCTTGTGCTGCATTTTACGCAGTCGTTCCTGGTTAGGTCTTAAAATGTATATATTCTCACTTGGATTACAAACCCTAACATTCTAATATTAAGTCCACCAAGTGAAGTGCAAGAATCCAAATTATTGAAATCCACCTTATCATAACCCGCACACCCGATTACTTAAATATACATGAACTTACGGTTAAAGCTCAACAGCTGGCCTCTAGCTGTAGCTCAGTTGGTTAGAGCGCTGCACCGGAATCGCAGGGCCGTAGGTTCAATTCCTACCAGAGGACCTTGTGCTGCATTTTTGGCAGTCGTTCCTGGTTAGGTCTTAAAATGTATATATTCTCACTTGGATTACAAACCCTAACATTCTAATATTAAGTCCACCAAGTGAAGTGCAAGAATCCAAATTATTGAAGTCCACCTTATAACCCGCACACCCGGTTACCTAAATATACATGAACTTATGGTTAAAGCTCAACAGCTGGCCGAGCTGTAGCTCAGTTGGTTAGAGCGCTGCACCGGAATCGCAGGGCAGTAGGTTCAATTCCTACCAGAGGACCTTCTGCTGCATTTTTCGCAGTCGTTCCTGGTTGGGTCTTAAAATGTATATATTCTCACTTGGATTACAAGCCCTAACATTCTAATATTAAGTCCACCAAGTGAAGTGCAAGAATCCAAATTATTGAAGTCCACCTTATCATAACCCGCACACCCGATTACCTAAATATACATGAACTTATGGTTAAAGCTCAACAGCTGGCCGAGCTGTAGCTCAGTTGGTTAGAGCGCTGCACCGGAATCGCAGGGCAGTAGGTTCAATTCCTACCAGGGGACCTTGTGCTGCATTTTTCGCAGTCGTTCCTGGTTAGGTCTTAAAATGTATATATTCTCACTTGGTTACAAACCCTAACATGCTAATATTAAGTCCACCAAGTGAAGTGCAAGAATCCAAATTATTGAAGTCCACCTTATCATAACCCGCACACCCGATTACTTAAATATACATGAACTTACGGTTAAATCTCAACAGCTGGCCTCTGTAGCTCAGTTGGTTAGAGCGCTGCACCGGAATCGCAGGGCCGTAGGTTCAATTCCTACCAGAGGACCTTGTGCTGCATTTTTCGCAGTCGTTCCTGGTTAGGTCTTAAAATGTATATATTCTCACTTAAAATGTATATATTACAAACCCTAACATTCTAACCCTAACATTCTAACATTTGAAATTAAGGATTTGGAGGTTTTGCGATCACCGACAACTTGATAATTTTATAAAACAAAACACTTCTATCTCCAACTTTTACAATCACTGATAAATTGATAATAATTTAAACCAGTCTAGCTGTAGTTTAAATAGAGAATAATACATGGGTGCACGAAATACTAGATTTATTTCGAGTGTTGAACATGAGTGTGCAGCGAACAAGTGAGCGCAGCGAACGAGTGAGATGTCATGTTCAACACAAAAAATAAATCTGGTATTTCCAACCACCCATGTATTTTTCTGTTTATTATATAAAGGACAGTCTTAAATGAAAAGCGATAATGTTTACAGAAAAGTGATAATTGAAAAAGCGATAAATTTTTACATGTGAGATTATCATGAATAATTTCACATCTGAGATTATCATTTTTGTCAGTGCTCGAAAACTCTGCAAAACACTATACTTTATATAATAAAAATTCATAAATTTGAACCATGCTAGCTAGAGCATGACAACAGCAAAATGCTCTATAGTATGATGCACAATATTTTGGGAGGTGATCGAAATACACGAACAATAAATCAGAGAGTGTTTGCTTGGAACTCACTGGGGGGGGGGGGGGGGGGTGCAACACCCCTGATTATTGCTCATGATGAATTTCAGGTAGATTTCCAGTGCACTTTTAGTACCTACATTTAAGTAGATTTGCAGAAGATTTTCAGGGGAATTCAGGTAATTCTCAGGACATGACTGAGAAAGTGAATTTGGAAAACAACTGTATTAAATTTCGGAAAAATTATTATATGTCCTGAAAAATTTTTGTACATCTGGAAACTTTTTGGTAACCCCCCCCCTCTATCTAACCCCCCCCCCCCTGCGACGAAGTGCTCGCAACGGCACTGAGTATATATCTTTTGAAAACAGGCGAGGGGTTATTGCATGCATGTATTTCTAGTTATCAAGTTATCAGTGATTGTAAAAGTTGCAGATAGAAGTGTTTTGTTTTATATTATTACCGAAATCAGTAGAGTGTCTTTTCCGGAAGTTGAAAAGACAGTCAAAAGCCAGTTACAAAAACGTTCATGTTTTATGACGTCACGATGAAAGAATGTAGCGTGGAACTTGCAAGTTATTTTACTTATTAGTAACTTTCCATTTCTTCTCCCAGTGCCTTACCACGAATAAAAGGTTCTCCCTAGTGTGAGGCGGTTTCTACAAAAAACCGAAAACCGACCCAAAAAACCCGAAAAAAAACGAGTGAACAGGTTTTTTTAAAAAAATATGTTCGAAAATCGGTTTAAAAAAGACACAACACAGGCTATTGAATATTTTAGACCTGTCTTCGCAGACGTCCGCCTTTATTACTAGCGAATCAAAATTAACCATCGTTTGATCCGCTTATCCGTTCAAGACTTCAAGCTTGCGCGAAATTGTGGAATGATATTTATAACGTAAGGTATTTTGAAGATGTCATCAAATTTCAAACAAAATCTCTTTAGTTTTCGTGTGTAAATGCCAAAACTTGATTCATTTGCAACAAACTCGTATAAGTATGGTTCGATATCGGTTTTCCCCCGGTTTTTTCGGTTTTTCTCCAAAAGTAACATCGAGTATTAAACTTTTTTCGGTTTACCGAAAAACCGCCTCATCCTAGTTCTTCCTTTGCTCAAAAGCTTGTTTTGTGTGTGGCGAGCCATTATCACTTTGTCAAACTAAATAAAGTTAGGGCCTGTTCATATGATCCCGCTTACCGGGACGTCTCGCTTACCGAGACGAATATTTCCGTGCGTTCATATGGAATATTTCGCCCCGCTTGCCGAGATGAAATTACATTGTAGTTCTGTAATTAGCGTATGCAAAACTTCTACATTTCAGTAAAGCAACACAAATACTTGGCGATTTTAGTGTTTTTCTTCGTTTATTTACAAGAAAAAGTATTGCTTGAGGTGGTTATTTAATACTTGTTTACAAAACAAACATAAAACCAAGTAAAAAGTGTTAAATTAAACCGGCAAGACTTGTTTCACTTCATCCCGGTAAGCGGGTTGGCGTGTTCATATGGAAAAAATTTCATCCCGCCTACCTATGATCTCGGCAAATTCAAACGAGATCTCGGCAAGCGGGCCAGCTCGCTTTTTCATATGAACACAATGCAAAATTTTATAGGAAAATAGATAGGCGGCGAGATCATCGGTAAGCGAGACGTCCCGGTAAGCGGGATCATATGAACAGGCCCTTACTAAAATAGTAAAATAACATACAAGTTCGGCTACGCTGCATTCCTTCAACGTGACGTCATAAAATATGAACGTTTCTACTGGCTTCTGACTGTCTTTTCAACTTCCGGAAAAGACACTCTACTGATTTCGGTAATATAAGCGCCCTACTTCTGACTGTCTTCTCAACTTCCGGAAAAACACTCTACTGATTTCTGTAATATTATCAAGTTAACAGTGATCGCAAAACCTCCAAATCCTTAATTTCAAAATGTTAGAATGTTAGGGTTTGTAATCGAAGTGAGAATATATACATTTTATGACCTAACCTGGGATGACTGCGAAAAATGCAGCACAAGGTCCTCTGGTAGGAATTGAACCTACGGCCCCGCGACTCCAGTGCCGCGCTCTAACCAACTGAGCTACAGAGGCCAGCTGTTGAGCTTTAACCGTAAGTTCATGTATATTTAGGTAATCGGGTGTGCGGGTTGTGATAAGGTGGACTTCAATAATTTGGATTCTTGCCCTCCACTTGTTGGAATTAATATTAGAATGTTAGGGTTTGTAATCCAAGTGAGAATATATACATTTTAAGTCCTAACCAGGAACGACTGCGAAAAATGCAGCACAAGGTCCTCTGGTAGGAATTGTCCGAATTGAACCTACGGCCCTGCGATTCCGGTGCAGCGCTATAACCAACTGAGCTACAGAGGTCAGCTGTTGAGCTTTAACCGTAAGTTCATGTATATTTAGGTAATCGGGTGTGCGGGTTGTGATAAGGTGAACTTCAATAATTTGGATTCTTGCACTTCACTTGTTGGAATTAATATTAAAATGATAGGGTTTGTAATCCAAGTGAGAATATATACATTTTAAGACCTAACCAGGGACGACTGCGAAAAATGCAGCACAAGGTCCTCTGGTAGGAATTGAACCTACTGCCCTGCGATTCCGGTGCAGCGCTCTAACCAACTGAGCTACAGAGGCCAGCTGTTGAGCTCTAACCGTAAGTTCATGTATATTTAGGTAATCGGGTGTGCGGGTTGTGATAAGGTGGACTTCATTAATTTGGATTCTTGCACTTCACTTGGTGGAATTAAAATTAGAATGTTGGGGTTTGTAATCCAAGTGAGAATATATACATAAACTTTGTATATTCTCACTTGGATTACAAACTATATTCTCATTTGAATTACAAAATATATATACAAAATATATACACTGTCATGTACTATACATTAATTTTGTATTACAAAAAATTAATTAATCCAATTACTTGGATTACAAAATATTCTCACTTGGATTACAAAATATATACATGTATATATTCTCACTTGGATTACAAACCCTAACATTCTAATATTAATTCCACAAGTGAAGTGCAAGAATCCAAATTATTAATTTCAAATGCCCCGCCGGGGCTAAGGTTCGAGTGGAAATGCCCAATCCCCGGGATGTGCTTTACAGGAAAATGGCTGGGCGAGGGGGATGGGCACACTTGGATTTGGCTGAGGCATTAAAAGTCCTCTGCTTATTCCAGACTGCTTGTCAAATATTTACTTGCTAGAAGTTGAAATTTACTCTGACCACTGGATGAAGAAGACATTAAATAAGTACTGGTCAATAAACAGAAATGTATTTTATTTCATAGTATTTATACAATTTTATTTTTGTACTATAAAAATAAAATATAAACACGCAGCATAGAATATGTAAATTCGTGGCAAAATTATTGTTGAATCGGTTTATTTTTAGGATTTTATAACAAATAGCAACAATAAAAGTTTGTACCTTGTCTTCACATCGCTTTATTCTGTTAGATGCTTTTAAATTTACATATTTTAGAATCAGTTCCTTTCCTGGCAACTGCATTTCTAAATGAAATCATCGTGAGTAGTGAGTGCTGAGCAGGCCGTTTTACTATAAACAAATATTAGGAATGATAACAACTTTGAAAAATATATCGTTGCACATTCGGTCACGGTCCAATCTCGTTCCCCGAGCATGCCCGTTCGCAGATTAAGGGTGGGCATAGCTCTGGAGAAATGGCAATTGCTAGATAGTATACTTCAAAATAAGATTTCCGTTTTTATATCAATTTTTAAAATAAGTTAGGGTTAGTTTAGGGTTTAGGTTAGGGTTAGGTTAGGGTTAGGATGAGGGTTTGTATTAGGGTTAAGGTTTAGCTTTGCGTTAGGTTAGTTTTTTCTACGTTATAAAAATGGAAACCTTATTTTGAAGTATACTATCTAGCGATCACCCTGGAGAAATCGAATTGATTCACGTTGGATTTCCAACGTGAGTTCTACGCATGCTCAGCAATTGTTGCAAAATATAAACAAAGTATTTAGAATTTCTCGTCGAAAATTTGATACTTTTCACATTGAAATCGAATTGAAAACAACTAGAAATTCTGGGGGAAAGCTTCGGATTGATAGGGATGCAACTACCTGAAAAGTACAAGGAGAACTTCGACATTTCGTGCGAAGGCGCTTCGACTTGTACTGTTAGTGTTTGTATACATCGTACTTTACCTTTACTGATAAATATAATCTCCTCAAGAATGAGTATAATATATATGTGCTTTAAAATTTACATTTAACTCTCCTGTCAGAATTTATGGTATAGGTAGTGTTAGGTACGACAGTATAAAAGGTCAAATACGAGTATTGTATACAAACTATTACAGTACAAGGCGCTTCGCCTTCGCTCGAAACGTCGAAGTTCTTCCTGTATTTTTCAGGTACTTGTTTCCCTATCAATCCGACGCTTGCGTACATATTTCCCCCAGAATTTCTATTTGTTTTCAATTCGATTTCAGTGTAAAAAGTAACAAATTTTCGACGAAAAATTCTAAATACTTTGTTTATATTTTGCAACAATTGCTAAGCATGCGTAGAGCTCACGTTGGAAATCCAACGTGCTATCTGTCGTTAGCCAATCAGCGGCCTGAAACAATTCGATTTCTCCAGAGTTATGCCCAACCCTTAACCTGCGAACGGGCATGCTTGGGGAACGAGATTGGTCACGGTCGGAAAAATGTTCATAGTATGTTGTACCGTCGCCTGCAACTAACGATGAACAGTCGCTCATAAAAACATTCGCGTGATTAGAATCTTCAATGTTTGTCAAGAACAACAACACTTAATTGTTGTTTGCCATGTGTACAATAATAAGTAACAAAACTTTGTGTGGTCTGAACGTGTTGGGCTAGAGACCTACTAGAAACTTTTACAGGCTTTTTAATGAGAATAGAGAATGTTTTATCTGCAACTGTTCACCCTTAGATGCAACCGACGGTATTTGACAGCATAAAATTGCCTGTGGCTGTGATAACTGATATAAATAAAATACAGTCTGGTTATACTGACTTGAGCGTGTCATGACAAACTCTTTATTGGAAAAGTGTGAAGAAATAGTCGAATATAGAGGGTCGAATATCATACTTCAACTTGTATAGCTACAGTATCATTGGTACATAGCGTTGTGAAGACAAGCCTTTGCTTACCTTTCGCTTCAGCAGTCTTTTTTTTCCATGCTTCTGTACGCTTTCCCAGGCAAGCTTCTGTTTCCTCGGCAGTCTCCTCGAGCAAACGTTGTCGTCTTCGCTCCCTCCTTTTCGCTAGACGTTCGGCTTTCTTGTCGTTTCCTTAACGCTCTTCATTTGGCTCCATATCTTTTCAATTGGTATTTGATACCGTAATTGTTTTATTAAACTTTTTATAGAACAAATTGCTTTGAAAGCTGTCAAAGTTTTTTGCAAACGTACAAAATACTGTAGTGTAAAAAGCAAATTATTTTCATGAAGTATCTGTCAGTTGAAGTCGTCATTTGCCACGCATACAACAACAAATTTTAAATTTGACCAATCAGTGTTCGCTATCCATGACAGTCCGCTATATTTTTGAGATCAGTGAGGATGACCACCCACTCACGGTTCGTTGGTCACGCCCGCGATATTTGATGAACTTTAGACTTGGCTAATGATATTTGATGAACTTTAGACTTGGCTAGTCATCAGATTGATAACTTGTATCAGAATTATCCGATTCACTGCTGGACATGATCGCTGTATAATACTTATTTGCAATTGAAGTGTTCTTGGCAAAATACAGTCCTCCTCGTGATCGAATATAAAACAACACATCGAACAACAAAGCAAAACACCGACTACCTTGCGTGACGTCAGAAAAGCGTACTAGACCCAGACTCCTAACTCCGCGTCAATGGGTCACGAGATGCCATATTTAACACGCCATAAAAGCCACCCAAATGATTCAAAATTAAAAATTTTTTCACTAAACGACTATAAATTGGTAGTAGATCCGATAAGACGAAAAAAATAAATTGTGCAAGAGGCACTTTAAATTTTATCTAACCTACCCCTCATTTACTACATATTGAAATAATTAGGGTTAAAAAAAGGTTTTTTTATGTCAAGCTGTGTGCCGCAAATAAGCAAACAAGATTTTAAGTGTTATTCCGATTCGTAGCAAGCATATATTCTACAACATTTTAGCATTATTGACAGTATAAAACTATATAATTAAGAATTTCATTTTTTATACAATACATTTTATCAGGCAAAGGGCAAAATTTTGCCAGGATGGTGGGGCTACGCTTTTGTATAGAGACCAGATTTGGTTATGTAGAGCTTCATTATAAGAAAATTCGGGTGAATAAATTCGAGTGCGCGCCGTTTAATTCTTTCAATATCATCGCCTAGACAATGCGGTCTTTGGTAAAATATACAGGGGAAGCATATTCGATCAAGGATTGGGTATACACACGTACAGTAAAAGAAGGACAATTTCTTTCGCCGATACTCTTGCGCGCTTAAATTACCTCAAAAAGTACATGCGTTTTGAAATTTTTTTATACACTTTTGAATCCACGTAATCATTTTTACTATTGAATATTCACATGAACAATGGTCCTTTGCAATAGTTACAGCTATATCACTGTAATATTGTCGGTACACGTACACGACACAGTGAAATTTGCTTTCTAAGTGTAACGCCGGTTTAAAAAGTGATCAATCTTATATATAACTTTATAAAGTGCGCATGCATGCTTATCACCTTATCATTGATGCTGAGTCAAAATGAAACCCAGCCAAAACACACTTTAAAAGTCGAACCTGATTGGCTTCAGTTTGAAGTGATGACAGGGGGCTGAAAAACATAACAGAGAACGGAAAATCTCCGCGAAATCACTTTCTGTCTTTTACAGAGAAGGAATTATCAGCCCGGTTGTCCTCACAAAACGAGTTATGCAACGGGTACGTTTTATTCAATTTCTACCAAACTTTACCACAATGTAGAACAACATCAGAGGAGCAAAACGATGTTCGCGTTTTTCTTTTAATGTTTTAGCTTTGAAATTATAGGCTTCTGTTCTATCGTTATTGCAAATTTTTGATGAGTCAACTTATCTGCTTTATATCTCGGCAAATATAATACCTGTCAAAAAACGCGAACACGGTTTTGTTCTTTGATCATTTAACATGGGAAATGTGATATTTCGGAAGCTTCTGAGTTTAATCGGATTGTTCTAAAGCTCGTCGCGCGAAGTGCGTCATATTTTCAAAAGCAGCTCGTACAGTGCCGGATTAACCATATGGCAGAAGCGGCATATGCCACGGGCCCCGCGCTTTCGGGGGCCCCGCGCTTCTCTCTTCTATTTTTTTTTCTGAATGTTTTGTTTTCTGTTTCAGCGCGGGGCCCAAACAGTGCGTCAGAGCGGGGCCCCAAAGAGCCTAAGTCCCCCAGAAAACTCGAGGCCCCAAAAAATCGACCCCAAACGTTTTCGTTTTGTTCCCTGATTTGAGTGTTTCAGCGCGGGGCCCCAACGAGCCCAAGGTCCCCAAAAAACGTTATAGGCCGCCAAAATTTGAAAATGGAGGCCCCAAAGTGCGGGGCCCCAGACGATTTTTTTGTTCCCTGTTTTAGAGCGGGATCCAAACAGCGCGGGGCCCTAAAGAGTCCAAGGCCCCAAAAAGCGAAACCCCAAACTAAAAAAACCGCGAGGCCCCAAAGTTAAAAAAGGCGAGGCTCCAAAAGCAGGCCCGCAAACACAAAATTTTTTGTTCCTTCTTTGGGCAAGGGGCTCCAAAAAGCGATCGCAAGGCCAGAAATTCATAGAGTTCAGAAAATATCAAAATTTGCAGCAAACTGTTACATCTAAAAGATCGCTGAATTTCGTGAAAGACGGCAGAAGTGTATATTGACGCTATCATGTTTAGCTATTTTTCCCCTGTAAATAATAATAATGCTAATAGTATAAACTGGGTTGAATTTCAGTTCGATCAAATTATTGATGTATAATTCTTTCTTTTTTTGTAAATACACAGGAAACTTTTCAACGCATGAAATACAAAAGGATATTTTTAAATCTTACTGAATTCAGGGTCTAAAATGCCGTTCGGCGGTTGGGGGGGGGGGGTCAAGGGGCCCCGCTCCAATAATATGCCACGGGCCCCGCGGAACGTTAATCCGGTCCTGAGCTCGTAGCAACCATAGCTTTTAAAAATGTATAATTTTTGTTAAAGTAGTAGCAGCAGCAATGATTTATCGTTGTGAGTGCCAAATTTGAGGGGGGAAACTTAAAAATTTAGTGCGCGGCGAGCATTTTCCTGAATGGACTTTCATCATGTGGAGTAACCTTAATTTAGGAATGTTAAAATTGTTAGAATAAGGTTCGAAAATAATATCAACCTGCGCTTGCGATTATAAAAGAGTTTTTAAAACGGTTAGTTTTGCATCTTGGTATAACGATATAATATTCGCTTGTCTCCTAGGTTATATTGGCATTCGCTGATCATAGGCGTAGTATGGCATGCGTAAAGCGTATGGTCCAGGTCACAATTGTGCCAAATGTTTTATCGCACAGTGTTTCTCTGTTTCGTTAAGGTTATAAAGATTTATTTTGGCAAAGTTTATTATATATAAGCTGGTCCGGATGAGTGATTTTTAATGCGCGCCGTTTAATTATTTTAATGTCACCGCTTAGATAATGCAGCAGACTGTTATTATTATTATTATTATTATTATTATTACAACATCTTTATACACGGTAACTAATCAACCATATTACCTATCAGTATTTAAAAAAATATAAAGGTTGTTTTTCATTAGGCCGTGTTACTAAATACAAATTAAAACTCGAAATACTATTATATAAACATATACTATTATACAAGTTTTTTAAAGTCTCATCCACTTGTATACATATATAACCTTGTAACTTTTAATCTATAGTCATTAGGTCAATTTATCTGAAGAGTGCCACATTTTGTGGTACGAAACTATTTAGTAATAAAGATGCCTAGTAGATTTTGTTGATTGTTGTACCTTAATTTAAATATGCTCTGGTTTTCCATTGAGCACTTTACCAAAAGTTATAACCAACGAAACCAAATCTTATATATATATATATATATATATATATATATATATATATATATATATATATATATATATATATATATATATATATATATATATATATATATATATATATATATATATATATATATATATATATATATATATATTGTTCTCGCGCTTGTCAAGGTTAATCGGAAAAAACAAAACGGTGAATAAAGTGTGGGTCGTGGAACGCGGGAAAATTCCTTACCCATTTAATTCAAACCGAGCTTTACCCACTGCATATATTATGGATCACGGAAGCAAAATGTTGTGTTTAAAGATCGTGCTAGTCATGCCAACAACAGCTCTTGTTTGAAATCAAGTTCCACATTTCAAGCAGAATTTGTGTTAGAAACATTTCTTGATTTTCTAATATCGCTTGCCGGCAGAGCCGGTAACGCTTAACCATGCAATCATGCATAGCAACCATATAGCTATAATATTGTTCAGTCTCGTCACATGTACTTCAGATGCCATCACTGCATTTGGCGTTCAGACTGGAGCAGGAAGGTTGAGATATTAGGCTCGTGCGCAATCACAGAACTGGTTTGCATCAGAAGTTCAATCACATTGCTTGAAGGATATTAAAGAAACCTTTGTCAGTTTATTAGGTAAGAACCAAGTTTGGTTTTTTATAACAAAATACCTGTTTTAGTGAGATAATTTTATTAAGTTGGTGCAAAAAAACAACGGAATATCTCGATCTGTTCCTGACTGCTACACAACTAATTATTAGTAGGCACCGCAAAATTTTCCTAACAGATAAATTTTGATATTAAAATTATTAGAAATGGACTAGTAGGACAATTTTATGATTTTAATGGACTATTCCAGCGGATCATCAATCGCGTGTATTCAATAGTAAAGATGATCTCGTGCATTCAATAGCATAAAAAAAATATCAAAGCGCCTGTATAGTTTTTGCGGCAACTTTAGTCCTTTTCAAAATATACTTCCCCAGTGTTTCACCACAGTTTGCCACCTTGTTTAAGCGATGATATTAAAAGTATTAAACGATCAAGATCATTCACGGAGACTTGCCTATAATGGAACCCTAGATAAATCAGTTTTCTATAACCTTCACGATAGGCAGAAAACACTGTGCGATAAAGTATTTAGCAGAATTGTGAGAAACCCAGACCATAAACTTCACACATTACCACTAACCTACAGGGGCCGGTTGCTCGAGGGCCGGATAGCGCATTTTTAAGCATCGTTAAATCAGTCGTTGATTGGTATAACTCGTATTAAAGTTTAGTATTTATAAGTTGAATGTTTTTTATACTTCTTGTGTCGTCTATATTTCGTAGTTTCAAAGTTTTTCAAGCATTTTACAACGGTTGAAAAAAATTACTATCCGGTGTATAGCGTTATCCGGTCTTCGTACAACCGGCCCCAGCGAATGCAAATATAACTTACAGAACAAGCGAGTATTTTGTTTACTACGATGCAAAACAAACCGTTTTAAAATTCTTTTACAATCGGAAGCGCAGGGGTCGATATTATTTTCAAACCTTAACTCAACAATTTTAACATTCCTGAATTAACATTCGTATAGCCGTCATTTCTAGTTTAATTTTATTATTAGCTTTGTGGTCCCTGAAGCAACGGCGCGTAGCGCCTTGCGAAGATACTAATTCTGCCTGGCTATTACCCTGGATTTCAGAGCCTTCGGTAAATAATAAATTGAATTATCGCGAAGGCTCTGGTTCAACGGGAGGATTCTTTGATTAAACCCCGCCGTTGAACCAGAACCTTCGCGACGTTTCAATTTATTATTTACTGAAAGCTCTGGAATCCAGGGTACCCATGCATGCATGCTTACGCTTGGGTTGATGCATTTTCGCTGATTTCTGATGAGGTGTGGACGGAACAATACGAAGAACACATGAGCGCGAACGAGATAATTAAAGACGAGATCTAGACGTTGAAGCGTTTGCATGAAATTACAAAACTTAATGAGTGGTAAGTTGGGCTAGTATTCCAAAGGTCGTAGGTTCGATTCCTACCGTGGCCAGGCATATTTTTTCAAGTCTGCCCAGTGTGGATACACGCTCAGAGTAACATCACACAAGAATCTTATTTACCTGAGTATATTAAACCAACAAAGCAAATATCGCAAATTTTGTTTTTCTAAACTAAACCAGACTATACTATACTATACTATACCCATACCCATACCCATACCCATACCCATACCCATACCCATACCCATACCCATACCCATACCCATACCCACATCTACACCCACACCCACACTCAAAGCCAAACCCAAACCTACACCTACACTTATACTTATACTGTTACTGTACAATTTTGATAAACATATTTACATTAAAAATAATTTTATGGCATGGCAAGGCCACTCATGTTCTCAGTATTGCACAATTTATATCAGGTGAAAATTGTTACCTGGAGTTTTTGAGTAACTAGCAAGAATGCAATATTGTTGTTGTGAGCTGGAATGTTGCTACTTAATCATTTAATAATAAGTTGCTATGCGCCTTACCTACAAATCTTCCTAACACCAAGCAATTTTATTTGACAAGGAATATGCGGAACTACATACAAGATCAACTTTTACAGGTTCAATCATGCACTGTAAATCTGTAATGGCAACGTTTCACTACGTTTGTGTTCGCGTTTGTGTATATTTATTAATACCATAGATCGCATAGCTACAATCTTGGACAAAACCCTTGAGACCATTCCAGCTAATATTACAAAGTTATTGAACATTGACAAAACAACCTTTAACTCCCCCTCCGCCCAGTTCAATGTTGTGAACAACGCCGAAACAACTTTTGGTAATATACCATGATACAAGCTCAACATTGAGTTGGGGGAGCGGGGGTTTAAGGATGACAACATGATTCAACATGGAGTTAATCATAAAAATACGCGAATTTTCAACAGGGGGAAAATAGTCTCAACCAGTTATGTCCAAGATTCAATCTTGGACAAAACCCTTGCGACCATTCCAGTTAATATTACAAAGTTATTGAACATTGACAAAACAACCTTCGACTCCCCCTCCGTCCAGTTCAATGTTGTGAACAACGCCGAAACAACTTTTGGTAATATACCATGATACAAGCTCAAAATTTAGTTGTGCAAGCGGGGGTTTAAGAATGGCAACATGATTCAACATGGAGTTTATTATAAAAATACGCGAATCTTCTATTGGGGGAAAATAGTCTCAACCAGTCATGTCCAAGATTTTTTGAATGTAGGAATTTTACCAGCATACCAATTGTTTGAGAGTCATGGTTAAAAAGGGATATAGGTTAGTGTTGCGATGGGGGGAAAATTATTAAATATATGTTACACTGCAAGTACTGTAGGTATATTGTAACTAAAGGGAAATTAATTAGGAGGACATAATACACGTCTGGATGAAAGTACTGTAGTTATATTGTAAGTATATACTGTACTGTACTGTACTGTACTGTAGTTATATTGTAAGTTATACTGTAGTTATATTGTAAGTAAAGGGAAAATAATTAGGAGGACATAATACACGTCTGGATGAAAATAATTGAATCATCATTGAAAGCTTCGTATAGTGAATGTAAAAACATATCCAACACTAAAAGTAACCGAATTGGTCAAACTTGATAACATGATTTGCTCAGAAAACGGCTATTCACTCTAACGTGGGAACGTTCCCTGGTCCATTTGAACCAATTCGCTACTGCATGCTATAGAACATAGCTACAGAGTTTAAAAAGAAATGGAATCATGGACATGCTAAACGTATCTACACAGCTATTTCTATATAGGCAATCGGCACTTTTCACAGGTTATTATAGTATGGCGACCCCCACGAGGAACATTTAAAGGGTCGCCTGTACAATGTTCAAATTGGCCATAGTCGGTAAAGAAATGCGAGTATATTGCCATAACTTTTGGAGCAAAAACTTTTTATAATAATATATAAGAACATTTCAAATGATTAACGAAAATATTTGATGTGATATCAACGATAAACGTGGATAGCAGCAAGATTTTATAGCAAATGATAGGTCTAATCATTGTTTTAAATCGGATTCGCCGTTTTACGGGCTAATAACCGTTGTAATGGCCTGTTTACCGTTCTTTTATCAAACCACGATAAAGATTATACTTGGTTAACCGTCATATAAAAAAATTCGGGTTAAATTATAAGTTTTAAAAGCAAGTTTGAGGCTCATAAACTATAGAACAAATGACGTCATCTTATAAAAAAATACCTAATATACAGCAACACTTGAACGTGATATTTACATAATTGAATAGCCCGCGTGCAGGCCCAAGGAAGCTGGCTCAAGGGAACTTGATAGTGGTCCTGCAAGCAAGGCCCGGTATTTTGTACTTTCCGCGTTCGCCCACGAACGCAGCATTCTGATTGGCTGTTTGCTGTTGGATTCTATAATTAGGTCAGTGATTGATCACAAAGGCTCTCGATAAGCTCAAAATTCGAAAATTGATCACTTTTTTCGATTATAAATGGAACAAGAACATACTGTTTATTGTTTACTAGAAGGAAGAGATGTTTTTGCCGTTATGCCAATGGGGATTGCTTGTCGTGAGTTGTTGGAATAGCAACATTACGACTGGAGTAAACTATAGTAACCTTTACTTGAGTTTCATTAATTTCAAACAGATTTGTGCGTTATATGTTCCTCAAGAAAATTATCTTTTGGTTGATGTTGAGATGCAGTTGCATGTAAGCCTATTAGAAACACTTTGCGATTTACAAGGCTTCGCTGAGAGAACGAAACAGAAGACGGTATAATTAGTTAAATTGCCGTTTGAAACGAAACGATCTGGACTGTGAACGCTCTCTTCTTTTATAGAGTTCTTTACCAAATGAAATAACTGAAATAAATTTCGTACTTTCCGCCGCCAACAAGAATTGCACACACGATCTAATAAGTGAGACAATTTATTTATAACAATGCCAATGGCGACAGCGAAGCACACATAATATAAATCCTAATGTGGTCGCACGACTTCCCTCATTATTTGAAGTTTGAGACTGGTTTTCTGTTGAAATTCGTCCTAATTTGCCTGTTCCGATTTTAGTTGAAAATGAGCACTTGCAAATTTGGCAATTACTGACTGCGTTGCTTGCTTTTTTGGAGTTAAAAGCCATTTACACATTGTTTACGTTCTGAATATGCAGAGAAAACCCCGCAACATTTTAATGCGAGTTTGTTTGTTAATATTTGGGTGCTGTCATTGGTTCTTTTTTGACAATTGACGCGCGAATGGGGCGTGTTATGAAAAGGGGCGTTTTACAAAATACCGGGCCTTGCTTGCAGGCCCACTATCAAGTTCCCTTAGCCTGCTCCCTTGGGCCTGCACGCGGGCTAATAATTGAATTAAATCCCAATGCATGTGTCTCTAACTCTATGCCCTAGTAACAAACAAGGGCAGATTTCGTGCTCGACCAATCAGCGCATTTGTTTACATTTTCGCTCTCAGCTAATCTGCAGGAAACGAGAAATTAACAACAAGGCGAGCTTGAAAATATTGCCGTCTTCTCGGGCTTCCGTGAGATTCAATTTTAACTTTTTTAATTTAAAACCAAAAGATTATGATGCAGCACATTAATTAAAATTTAAAACTTTCCCATGGGCATTTTTAAATTTCGACCTAGAACTGAAAATATCCATGTTTGAAATGTTTCCCCATGTCGCGTATACAAATCGTATACAAATTTGAGTAAGACCCGGTTTAGACGCCGTGCTTTTCATGAGCCGAACTTAATACAATGAATTAAGCACATGAGAAGCACGGCGTCTAAATCAATTAAGCACTGCACTTAATATTAAGCACGGCTAAATTAATAAGTTCGCCTGTTTCAGGCGGGCTACACGGCTGAAGCACATGTTGATTTATACTGCCGTGCTTTACATGAGCCGTACCAAATGCATAAATTATGATAATATAGATCATTTTTGTACGCGAGCGTTGATTGGTCGAGAAGCGTGTTTCTACACGGGAAATTTCCCGCCTAAACTTACAATCGTAAACAAAACAATTTTAATGGGCCTTATCGGCAAATTTCGCGGTAGAATTTCCCTTTCTTTTCTTTATATACGTCAATTTGTAGCAAAGGATACACCTTTCGTTAGATTCTTTGCATAAAAGTTGGGAAATTAAGGCTTATAGCGATATTTGCCGGCATTATTTCGTAATGAGAATTTGTAAATACATCGAGTCTACTACAAATTTTTTCTAGTTATGTTATGAAATAAATATAAAACATTTATTATGTGTGACCCATACAGATATAGAAACACTTGTAGTAGTTTGAGAGAACTCGAATAACGTGGAAAAACTCGCCCTTAGCCAGTGGCCTAGCCAGCTCGATAATTTGGGGGAGGGAGGGACATATTCGTATATTCGTGTTCTGCATTATTAGTTTCTTTTGAAATTGATTGTCTTTACGATCTGTGAATACGAATATATGATGAATATGCCCCCCTCCCCCACTTATCGAGCTGGCTACGCCAGTGCCCTAAGCCTATAGGTCTCATTTTCCCACACATTATATCCAGGCATTATGCTATGTTTGTAGTAATCAGGCTTTTCAAAAAGCATTTGAAATTTTTAATAACCGCAAACCTGTAGAAACTATTTGCAACAACAGCGAAAAAGAGTTTTCCAACAAAAACTTAAAAGCAGAGAAAATATAGCAATTTTGTATACGATTTGTATACGCGACATAGGGAAAATTTCAAACATGGATATTTTCAGTTAGGTCGAAATTTAACAATGCCCCACGGCAAAGTTTTAAATTTTAATGTGCTACATCATAATCTTTTGGTTTTAAATTTAAAAAGTTAAAATTGAATCTCACGGAAGCCCGAGAAGACGGCAATATTCTCTAGCTCGCCTTGTTGTTAATTTCTCGTTTCCTGCATTATGATTAGCTGAGAGCGAAAATGTAAACAAATGCGCTGATTGGTCGAGCACGAAATCAGCCCTTGTTCTAGTAACATGATATTACTCGCTTCTGGCAGTAGAAACTGAACGATATATTTTAGATGAAACAACATAAAAAGTTCATGCGTTTCATGCGTATATTTTAGGATGTGAGAAGTTGAAATAGGCATTATATTACTCGCTTTTCATGCAAACAAATATAAATCTTGCTCGAAAAACAAGAAGTAACGTGTATATCCATCTTTCAGGCTACTGGAGTGGAAAAAAATTAAAAAAAGATTGACTTATCATGCACAATTAAATTCAATGTGTTTCAGACAGTCTGAATGTGGGAATTTTACAAGCATACCAATTGTTTGAGAGTTATGGTTAGAAAGGAGATAGGTTAGTGTTGCGATGGGGGAAAAAGGGAAATTAATTAGGAGGACATAATACACGTCTGGATGGATGGATGGATGGAAGTAAATTATTTATTGGACTTTTGGTAAACTTGATTTCTACCTTTTCCCATATCATCATTGAAAGCTTCGTAAAAACATTCCAACACTAAAAGTAACCGAATTGGTCAAACTTGATAACATGGTTTGCTCAAAAAACGGCTATTCACTCTAACGTGCGAACGTTCCCTGGTCCATTTGAACAAATTAGCTACTGCTATAGAACATATAGCTACAGAGTTTAAAAATAAATTGAATCATGGACATGCTAAACGTTATCTACACAGCTATTTCTATATAGGCAATCGGCACTTTTCACAGGTTAAATAGTATGGCGACGCCCCATGCACGAGGAACAACGGGTCGCCTGTACGATGTTCACATTGGCCATAGTAAAGAAATACGATCATATTCCCATAACTTTTGGAGCATAAACCTTTTATCCCGGAGCCGGCGGCGCGAAGCGCCGTGCGAGGGTACTAATTCCCCCCGGCTATTTACACCCGGGGAAACGAAAGCATTAGCGAAGTCTAAAGTTCATCAATGAGCGCGGGCGTCGGTCACCAACGATGGGTGGTCATCCTCACTGATCTCAAAAATATGGCGGATTGTCATGAATAACGGACACTGATTGGTCAAATTTAAAGTTTGCATTATAACGACTGCATGACGACAGCGAAATAGCAAACCCTTTCTTGATTTGATGATTGATAAATTTCTTGCAAATATATTTCATTTTTGCTCGTATTTCTGCAAGATTTTGTAAATTTCAAGAAAGAAAGGGCGAAAGAATCAGCTAAAAAAGAAGGGAGCCGACGTTAACAAAGGTAAGTTTGTTTTAAATATTGATTTTATAATGGCTTTAAAACCCGACGGCCTTTGCGTATATGAAACAACTAAACAAGACAGCATATATATAAATTTCAGTGTAACTTTAACATTGATTCCCTTTTTTATTATATTGAATTTTTTAAATAAAAAATAAAGCAAAGACCAAAGTTATTTGCAAGCGAGAATTTGAAATCATTTTATTGCAAACTCAAAGTTTATCGATAAAGCCATTTAATAGTTAAATTAAGGCAGTTTAGTTTTATAAAGAACACTTTAAAACGTTTTGTCATGAATTGTTTGTGGTTGAATTTTACCTTAAATTGAAGCTTGTATCACGTATAATTACATACCTAACATGTATATGTTGGGAAATTGATAATTTTGTAATTAAAAGTGATATTTTTAGGCGATTTTCATTTATAAGAATGAATATTCTTAAAAAATTATCGTGTTACCATGACAATTACTCTAGATACTTCCTGTTCGGAAAATACAACGGTTTTGTCAGCAAGGCGAGGGTTTCTGCATGCATGTATTTTCTAGTAATAATATATAAGAACATTTCAAACGATTAACGAAAAGATTTGATGTGATTTCAACGGTAAACGGGGATAGCAGCAAGATTTTATAGTAAATAATAGGTCTGATCATTGTTTTAAATTGGATTCGCCGTTTACCGTTGTAATGGCCTGTTTACCGTTCATTTATCAAACCACGATAAAGATTCATCGCTAGAAATCTTGGACATTTGAATCCCGAAACATCCCTTACGTCTATGTCCCTTATTACCCCTTTCGATCCCCGAAATTTATTATTCTAAAAATAACTAAAGGCATTATTAAAAGGATTACGAAAAGGATTATTACAAAATGTAATCATATACTAAAAGGATTACAAAATGTAAAAAAAAACAGAAGAAAAGAGCTTTCGAATGATATATTTTGGGTCATTTTTGCCTAAAAAATCATCGCCAAACCGCGACATTAGAACCTGATGATCGTGTCTAGCAAACGAACCTTCGATTTTATGCAAACTTGGAATGAAGCAAATACACATTGACACCACAGATTAAGATATGCGAACAATTGATTCGAATACTAATATCTGCATATTATTTAAATATTACTGCACATTTTTAAGTTCATCGATCATTAAACCGTAATTTGACTTTGTAAAATGTGGATTATTGTCGTTTTGATAAATTAGTTAGAAATCCTGCCGCACATTTAATTGCGTTGTTGCCCAGTTTTAAGTATCGTAAATAATCATTATAATTTATTGTTGGTTTTAGTTTTCTTTCTTATTTCCTTGATTAGTTCACGAAATTTTGTTGCCACAATGCACAATTTTAATTTAGTATGATTCTTAAAAGTTATTTTATGTTAAAAGTGGATAACCATCTACATTCCTGATAAAATTTGAAAATAAGAGTGAACATGGGGACTGGGGCGAGAATGAATGCTGTATTCAGAATGTCCGCGATTTCTAGCGATGATACTTGGTTAACCGTCATATAAAAAAATTTGGGTTAAATTACAAGTTTTAAAAGTAAGTTTGAGGCTCATAAAATATAGAACAAATGACGTCATCTTGTAAAAAATACCTATATACAGCAACACTTGAACGTGATATTTACATAATTGAATTAAATCCCAATTAATATTATATTTTAGATGAAACAACAAGAAAAGTTCATGCGTATATTTTAGGATGTGACAAGTTCAAATAGGCATTATATTACTCGCTTTTCATGCAAACAAATATATATATATATATATATATATATATATATATATATATATATATATATATATATATATATATATATATTGCTCAAAAAACAAGAAGTAACGTGTATATCCTTCTTTCAGACTACTGCAGTGGAAGAAAATTAAAAAAGATTGAGTTATCAGGCACAATTAAATTCAATGTGTTTCAGACAATCTTGGGCAAAACCCTTAAGACCATTCCAGCTAATATTACAAAGTTATTGAACATTGACAAAACAAACTTTGACCCCTCAGTTCAATGTTGTGAACAACGCCGAAACAACTTTTGGTAATATACCATGATACGAGCTGAACATTGAGTTGTGCGAGCGGGGGTTTAAGAATGGCAACATGATTCAACATGGAGTTTATCATAAAAATACGCGAATTTTCTATGGGGGGAAAATATAGTCTCAGTCAGTTATGTCCAAGATTGTAGATTCAAGCATGTTGCGTCAGGTTAACCTTTAATTTATTAAAGGTCAAGTGCTCTAACTTAATCGGATTTGGTTTTGATTTTAACGCACATACACATACCTCATAGCCTACGTAAATTCCCACAAAAACGGCTAGCACGAAGGAACAATTGCTATGGCTACTAATAAAATTTCACTACTGTATTCATGCCTATATTCATCAGTTTACCTAGCATAAAGTAGGCTATAAAACTATAAAACTATTAAAGATGCTGTACAGTCCAATCTGCGCATGTGCACAAAGGAGCCCTCTTTTTATTATACAAACAGTTTATTTAGGTTTTTATTTCATTCTATGTTCTTGCAAAGCTAGATTGTTGTGTCTTGATAATTTATAATACTCTAGAATCATAAAAATATAAATAGTTTTCGAATAAAATTCTATATTTTGGATACCGAAATGTAAACAAAGCATTTTGTTTGCATACGGAGTCAGGCGGCACCAGGCCCCAGAATTTGGGGGCATTTAAGGACAAACTCATATTTTAGGGGAACAAGATAGATTTTTGCCCATGGCGTTGTCACAGGACTTTAGCCCCCCCAGGAGATTCGCACCCCTCTCAAAAGGGGGGGATATTCCTAGGAATACCGCCCCCGGGGGACGAATATCTTAGGAATATCGCCCCCCCTCCCCTCCTTAGGATATTCGCCCCCCCCCATATATGCAATGTGGTTTATTCAAATAATTTTGTAATACTTTCATCTTATTAGTGCCTTAAGGCCCATCCAGACCGAACGCTATTTGGCAACGCGAGGCGAATTTTCAGTTTTCAATGACATTTAACTTTAATATTTTCCATTGTTTTTCAAATCTTCGGGACCACTTAGCAATTTTATTATTTTGATCTGCATCTCTTGTAAAATTTATCCGTGGACGGTTTTATTTGTTTTTGAAAACTGAAAATTCGCGTCGCGTTGCCGAATCGCGTCCGGTCTGTGCCTTTACACATTTGAGAGTTTAACTTTGCAAAACTAAAGCTTGTTTGTCTTTTCTGAAACGTATTATTGGAGTATTGGCAGGTTTTACCATTCAGAGATTTCCAAACTAATATTGAAACTGTAAAAGACAGTTTCATGTATACGCGCATTCACTAATGAGTAATGACAACTTATAAGCCATACATTTTCTGATAACGACAAAACGCTTGTGTAGCCTTTAGTCGCTCTCAGTGACTAATAAATTTTTTTGAGGGGGGGGGGGGCAAAATGGGGAGGGCCTGGCGCCGCCACTGCCTTTTCGATTGGTTCATAATGGTAAAGAAGTAAAATGTCATCCAGTGATGGGATCATCTGATTCATCCCTGTCGAAAATCAGTACTTTCTTTGTAAAAAGTAACATGACAACCAAGGACGACAACCAAGGACTATATCACGTTTGTCAATCTTTAAAGGAAAGCCTTTCATTTGTAGTCTTCTCAGATTATATAATTTTATGATGATGACACGAAACCTATGACGTCATGTACATGTCATTCGGGCAAATTCAGCCCAGCCTCCCCTCAAAAAATGTGCCCGTGGGCCTATGCGGAATAATACGTTCATGGACTTTCCATAATCAGCAGCATTTATATGCGGAGTAAAATTACAGAACACGTGCCTTTTTTATATTTCACTTAGATAATGATAAACCATTGAAAGAAATAAGAAAATATTTTCTTGGGAGAATAACAAGAAAATTTTCTTAATAAGAAAAAAAAATTCTTGATTTGAAAAAATATTTTCTTACAATAAAAGAAAATAATTTCTCAAATCAAGAAATTTTTCTTAAAAAGAATTTTCTTATTAAGACTGTCTGTGTTTTGGTGTTTATATGTTATATATGTACAGGTACTCACTGGTGAATATTGTTTTTGATGTTGCTCTGAGTGTATATCCAGTTAGCAGAGCATTGGACTAGTATACCAAAGGTTGCGGGTTCAATTCCCACCATGGCCAGGCTAACTTTTCAGCCGAGTTACAATTTATAATTATATAATATCATTCTTATCTATACAAAGGGTTTCTTGTGATAATCGACCAATTACCTGTTGTAATTACCAATGTTTTATATAAATTATATGTTAAGCAGAGACATGGCTGCAGGCAGATACGGATGTGCTGGATTCGGGTTATCATTTTCATGTGGCTAGTGCCTGATAGACTGCTATCCTCCTTATAGTCATGCATCAAAGCTGCAATATCAAGAATTCGTATTTCTGCACAAGTGAACATAATAAATCCTATAACCTGATTGGTCAAAATAACCTATACATATTAAGATCTTATATTCACCTCAGATGAATATAACAAATCTGAAATTTTCAAAATGGCGGCTAGCCGTTTTGTGGAAGTTTACACTGATAAAGAAATAAGCGAAATTAAAATAAATTCAGTACCAAATAACACAAAAAACTTGTGTAAAAATACTAAAACAATTATTTGCCTCAGGCTCGGTGATTAACAATATTCGCCTTTGGCGAATAATTGTTAAATGTAATAATTGTCCAATACCACATCACACAGTTACTGACAATATAGTTTACTTTCGGCTGTTGTACAGGGTACTTCAAAGCGGCTGTATTTATGGAAGCAGGGCTGGACCGCTTAGTGAGACAGCCCGGTAAGCAAGATCTTACTGCATTAGGTATTTTTATCTAGAAAAAATTATCATGTTTTTATATGGATCCACAAGCAGGTTGGCTTTGTTGGCACAATCTTGCTTATTGGGATGAAAATTTCTCCACATAAACATTCACAAGCAGGCTGGGCTGGGATGAATGTTCAAAGATGCTGAGCTGCAACCTATTTTTAACAACTGTCAACATAACAAAATTGTCCCGGCGAGCAGGATGACATTTTCTCATACCGTATAAACACAATCTTGAAAAATTTATCAGGCTGTTCACCGGGCTGTCTCACTAAATGGGGACAGGCGGTGACAGGCCTGCTTGCCGTATAAATTGCGAGGTCCAGCTAGACTGATTTGTCTGCCCTAGCAGGGCCAGATTACAAAAGCAGACTAGTTAGGCTTAGGATAGAGTAAGATCAACGTGTTCTTGGAGGGATAATTTTGTTAAATCTTATTTTGCAACACCGGTTTGCAAACTCAATTCATACACAGGTAAATTCTGATTGTTAAGAACGATTATTGGAGCTGCGGTATACTGTATTAGTAATGCACCGAAATATGGAAATTCACCGATATTCCAAAAAATAAAGGATCAATATTTTGCCGATACTGATATTCCATGTCATTTCACAAAATTCAAAGATGCATGACGTCATCAAATTACAGATACCGATATTTCTATTTTAGTACAGATAAGCCGATACACCAATATGGATATCGGAGCATCATTAGGCGAGTTACTCACTCAGGCAGGACAAACAAGCAGTCTATTTACCGATATATGAAATCAAGTTGCCCCATAATTACCGCACATTGGCAAAATACAAACACAATTTGGGTCATTCGAAAGGTTTAAAAAACATAGTTACAAAATATGCAGGAATAATGAAGCCGCTAGAAATTCAGAAAAGCTTATACCTAATGATCTGTATAGTGTATTTTTGAGCAATTATTTCAAATGCAAGGCATATACATTCTATCTACAGTTGCAGAGTTTTTCCGGGTGAAGTACATTATTGCCCCACGTAAAGTTGTAAACAGTAAGTCGGGAAAACTATACATTCTCTGTAGCTGAGTTATCCGGCAAGGCAAGTAGTAAAACACTCTGGCATTAGACAGAGTAAAACATTAAAGTAGGACACAATTCAATTATTCAGCTATCTATACACTGAAAATATTACATTAAATGCTGTCATTCTTCTGTAATTCCAATCCTATATTCAAGTATTAACATGCTAACAGATCTTTAAAAACATCCGCATATCTTATTTCATATCACTATATACCCTTGAGTCTTGACAACGTTCTAGCAAAGTGCCAATGTCAAAGGCAATTTAATATTGTCAAATTGTTAATATTATAGTGCTTAAATTAGTATGCAATTCACAAGAATAGATTTTAATTTATATTTTAATCATTCGTCCGTTGCCTGAAAGCAACATTTGCATGTTTTATATGCAAAACGAACGCGGCAAATTCAAACATTCAATGGAATATTTTCAGACACAACGCTCAAGTAAACAATGACAATCATATTCACTACATTATTTCGCAATGAATGTGTTTAAACTAGGTTACCCACAGGGCAGTAATGCTGCCTTTGACAGCAAAAGACAAACTACAGGGTGTTGAACGAGTCCTTCAGAAACATCCTATTATTGTTTAGCCTCATAGCCTGCATGACAGGCGGTTCCTAAAATTGGGCAAGCCTGGGAAATACCGCCTGCCATGCAGGCTGATTATTGTTATCCCTGTTAACCCATTTATTGACAGTACCCTACCACTGACTGAGTATTAAAAATCGTCTGGCGTTGGACAGGGTAAATACTAAAGTAGGGGTCATTACTGTGCTGATGAATTAACAAGAGCCATTGGCAGATAGGTTTAATTGTTAACCCATTTACTGGCAGTACCCTATACCACTGACGAGTAAAATCTTCTGGCGCTCGACAAGGGAAGGGCGCATTGCCAGCTAATGGGTTAAACCACCGTGGTTAAACATAAGATTTCATGATGCTCCAGGAAATGTAAACAAGCTATCAGTGTGACATCCCAGTTTATATATTTATATACTCGGAATATTTATTTCTCGGTACATACAAAATTATTTTAAAGTATAACAACCAGCGAAGACGTAAGGAACTAACTATCATATCATATATCATATCAACCAGACAACACGCGTCTAAGCGTGCTCAACGAGAAATAGCGAATAATGTAACGAAAAGCCCAACGAACAAACATAACTTAAACATAACGAAGTCACCCAACACACCCGACGGATCGAAAATGGAAAATAACGACCAAAATACGAAAATTGAAGAAATATACGCATTGATGAAAGCCATGATGAAGAAATTGGATACCCTTGAACACATTGAGAAGAGAATAAAAGCTGTGGAGCAAGATGTTAAGGATTTGAAAACCTCTCTTGAATATGCTCATTTGGAAGTAGTCGACATAAAGAAAGAATTTGAAGAAAATAAAGAAGTTATACTGGAAGTCCAAACCAAAATCCAAAATCTAGAAGAGACAAACCGGAAAATTCAGGATAACATAACAGATCTGAAGGCCCGATCAATGAGGGATAATCTTTTATTCTTTAATATATCTGAGGATGAAAATGAAAACACGTCCGAAACTATATACGATATACTGGAAAACAAAATGGGAATCGAAGATGCAAAAAACCGTGTCAAAATCGACCGCTCTCACCGACTTGGCAAGCCAACACATCCATCCATCCGACGCACGAAGCCCAGACCAATTGTTGCCAAATTCAACTTCTTTCAAGACCGCGAGTTTATTAGAAAATATGCCAGAAAATTAAAAGGAACACGTATAGGAATTTCAGAACAATTTCCAGAAGAAATTGAAGCTATCAGAAGAACCTTATATCCAGAAATGAAGAAAGCCAAGTCTGCTGGTAAGAGAGACAAGCTTTTCATTGAATTCAAGCATTCGTAAACCATATCCTTTAGCTTTATACAGGGTGTATCAAAAAAAGCGCAATCCTCGACTGAAATGTAAATTGTTAAACAAATAATAGACGAAAACGTTAAAGTCTACATTCATGTTAAAGCGTAGCCATTCAGCTTTCTAACAGTGGGTTGTTTCTTAAATTTGACTCATTGGTTCGCGGGTAATAATACTTTACGTTATTGCGATTGGAGA
>CACRXK020005023.1:0-29502 GCA_902702795.2 Paramuricea clavata
GGAGGTGGTGCAGCTGGTGGTGCAGGAGGCGGAGGTGCAGCAGGAGGAGGTGCAGGAGGCGGAGGTGCAGCAGGAGGAGGTGCAGGAGGCGGAGGTGCAGCTGGTGGTGCGGGAGGCGGAGGTGCAGCAGGAGGTGCAGCTGGAGGAGGTGCAGCTGGAGGTGCAGCAGGAGGTGCAGCTGGAGGTGCAGCAGGAGGAGCAGCTGGAGGTGGTGCAGCAGGAGGAGCAGCTGGAGGTGGTGCAGCAGGAGGTGGTGCAGCTGGAGGTGCAGCTGGAGGAGGTGCAGGAGGTGGTGGTGCAGCTGGAGGTGGTGCAGCTGGAGGAGGAGGTGCAGCAGGTGGTGCAGCTGGTGGTGCAGGAGGCGGAGGTGCAGCAGGAGGAGGTGCAGCAGGAGGAGGTGCAGCTGGTGGAGGTGGTGCAGCTGGAGGTGGTGCAGCTGGTGGAGGTGGTGCAGCTGGTGGTGCAGGAGGCGGAGGTGCAGCAGGAGGAGGTGCAGCTGGAGGTGGTGCTGCTGGAGGAGGTGCTGGAGGTGGTGGCGGGGGAGGTGGTGGTGGGGCAGGGGGTGGAGGGGCAGCTGGAGCAAGAAGAGGTTCTGTGAATGCTGTTTCAGGTGTGTGTTAGATATATAGAAATGCTTTCAGGTAGGATTAAATTAGTCAATAGATCTTGATCATCATAATAGGATAATAGATATAATAAACACAGCTCAGGAATTCTGGCTGCCAAAGACTAACAAAATATTTCAATATTTAGCAATGTTGGACATTATATTCCTGATTGATGCATCAACAAGTGTCCAAATGATCAACTTTGGTAAAATACTGTTATTTGTGAAATCTGTAAGTCATGGTTTTACATATGGCTTCCATGAAACTAGAATTGGAGTTATAAAATTTGGTGAAGATGCAAGAATATTATTTGGATTTTACTGCTGCAGTGATTTGAAGGCATTTGACAAAACTGTTGAGCTACAAATCTTGAGTTATAAACCACCAGCTAAGCCCAAAAATACACCTGCTGGTACCATAGGAAAAGGACTACAGCTGGCATGGTATATGTTTAATGGTCCTACTGGACGACGACATGTAGCACAAGTATTGGTAATTGTTACATCAGTGACATCAGCAGACGACATTATGACACCAAGTCAACATCTTCGTAATGCAGGAGTTGAAATATTTACTATTGGTGTTGGAAAAGATTTCAGCCAAAGTGAAGTACTGGAGATGAGCAGTCTACCAACGTTTTTACACGTCTTTCATGTAAAGGACTTTGGTGATTTAGGCAAGAGAGCACAGCTGATTATTGATAGAATTGTACGAAGTAAGTATCAACAATTGATCATATTTGATACATTGATTGTGCAAGTTGTGCAGAATGTTCCACACAGAGCATAAACCCTGAAGTATTGCTAGTCTGATGTTCTGACAATTGAGCTAATTATGGAACTCAATCAGACAAAGTTAGGTACAGTGTACGGTATGTTCAGCTATTTAGTTTGAGTCCTCAAGAAGAAATTATGCTTATTCCTTGGCAGATGGAATCTTATCCTGTGCTCAAATATCTTGTTTTATTTCTTAGCCATTCAGATACAAACATGTGGTCTGTGCATAAGCGGTAAGACTGGATTTAGCAGTTTTTTATTTCATTCTTGCATACCCAGAGTAGCAGAAATTAATTATTTTCTAAAATTATATTAGACCCACAGCGTATGAAAAGTGACCCTTACTGTGTTCAGTTCTGTCAAGCAACGTCGCCACTTGGTGCTGGAATAATGGCATTAATGAAGTTTGCATCAGACAAACCAAGCGAGTTTAAGACATCTGGTGAAGCAGTTCACCTAATTGCACACTTTTACCCAAAGAGATTGAAGGCAATGGACACATTTTATAATGTTTTAAGTCAAGGTAATGTACTATAGTAATTTAAGTATAAAGTATAATATACAGTATGTATTCACATCTGGCTGTATTTGAATTACAACTGCAATCCCTTGGCTTGTCTTTGTAAATCAGAAGCATATTGGCAGCTCAAAAGAACAGTAACTCCAAATAATTATTGGCTGCATGCTCATGCTTTACATATTAAACCATTGAGTGGCAGCTGCCCTCTCCCCTTGAAAAGTACAAACATATATAGTTACCTTCACTAGCTGAGTTGCTTGCCTTGACTCAATTGTATTACATTGATATTAATTTGTTCCAACAGGCAAAGGTGATTTGAATGTCCCATTACTGAATGGTTTTGAGAATGGTGTGAACTCTGGCCCAGCATCTGACAAAGACAAGGAATATAGCAAAAAAAATCAAAAGGATGCCACTTCTGGTAAGTTTGCATGACATAATAAAATTAGTTTTAATGTTTTGCAGTACTTCCACCAAGGATTAACCTGTTAGGCTACATTGTACTCTAATGCTCCCTACTTTGTTATTTAATAATGCAACACTATTTTACTTGAGTGCCAGAACTTTCCCCTAAAATCATATGGTGTTATAGTGTTATACAGAGTAAAATAATAAAGTAGGGTGCATCAGCCTGTGAGAGCACATTGGTGGGATTGATGCAGCTACCTGAAAAATATAAGGAGAGTCTCGAGCGAAGGCCTTTTGTCTGGAGTTGGCTAATAACTCCAGACAAAGGCATTCTCTCAAAATGTTGAAATTCTCCTTCCCTATGAGCAAAAGCTTGTTATTAATATTGGCACTACCTACACTGGCAGACAGTTATGTATAGCTTGCAACTTGATTCCTATAAGTATGTGATTACTCAATATCTATTCTCATTCATGCAGTTGTTATGGATGTTATCTATGTGCTTGATGCATCACGTAATGTTGGCAAGACAAACTTTAAGAAAATGATTGACTTTATCAAAGACTCATCAAAGAAATATCGAGTTTCATTTGAAGAAGCACACGTTGGAGTGATCACATTCAATGATGATGCACGTATTCAGTTTGGCTTGTTTTGCTGTCACTCCAAGAAAGAACTTGACCAGTCATTGGACGATTTGTTTAAACAGCTCAAAGTCGGCTCTCCTGGAAAAGATGCACCTGCATCCATGATGGGCAGAGGTTTATCCCTTGCCTTGACTCTATTTCAAGGTCCTTCTGCTCGAGCAACAGTCGAACATGTGCTTGTGGTTGTCACAGCAACAACCGCTGCTGATGATGTGTACACGCCAAGTAAGCGTTTGAAAACTGCTGGTGTTAATGTGTTTGGAATAGGGATTGGAAAAGATTTTGGTAAATTAGATCTGATACATGTGGCAAGTGAGCCAATGTTTCGACATCTTTTTAAACTTGAAGATTATTCGCAGTTAAAACAACGTTATGAACTCTTTGTTGACCGTATCATCCGAGGTGAGTGTGTATAGTGAGTGGATATATACCAAGAAATTCAAACACAAACAACTACAACTCACAATCAACAGACACACAACTGCAAATATCCAAAAACCAAAAATAACTACAAGCAACTGTAAACAAATTATCTCATTTGTTATGTATAGATATCCAAATTAGGACATGTGGATTCTGTATCGACAGTAAGTAGCTTTCTCTGAGAATTAAAAATATTTGTCCATTCAATAAAGCAACGTTTACACACAATGATTAATCGGGCTAATGACAGGTTTTGTGACAATTGTTGTCAGTTGGTAATATCACCAGATATGACCCAGTATACATATTTTTTTCAAATATAATTTAATTAAAGCAGAATTGGCCTCGATTAATCGTCGTGTGTAAACATACCTTAAGATAAATCTACCTATACATATACATCGGGTGGTGCCAAAATACTGGAAGCTCTCAGGATTATGTCTGACAATCTTATATATAATCCTTAACACATTTGTGAATCAACTTGTATACCAGCTAATATTGCCTGTATATTAATGCAGGTCCTTCTGTAATGCAGACAAATGACTACTGCATCAAGCACTGTCAAGATGGAATGCCGATAGGGGGCGGAAACTTTGAAATGGCCACTGCAAAATTTAGCTCACCAAGAAATGAAGAACTCATGGAATTTGCTAATGTTTTATCACATCGTTATCCCAAACGAATGAAGGCTTTTGATGGATTTTTGGCTAACGAAGCTCAAAGTAAATATTAAGAACAAATAGCTATATAGAAAAGTGCACTTTATTGCACTTAGGCCTGTTTTATACGTCGAATTTTGGTTGTGTCGAATGCAATTCAAACAATAGATAATAAACCTCATTAGACATTAATTTAAGTTTCATTATCTATTGTTTAAAATTACATTTGACACGACCGAAATTTGACATATAAAACAGCTAGCCTTAATTGCCCATTGCATGGTTAGGTTTGGGAAAAGGGCATAAATTAAAGGCCCCTATTCTCCCCGACTACCCGAGTCCCCCCCCCCCCCACTTCTTTTACAACCAAAATGGTTTATAAATACCTATTGAGGCTACTCCCTGCCACAAAATGAAAACACTAACATTTTTATGTTTGCAAACTACAATATATCACATATAAAGATACGACACGCTCTTATGATTTTTCTTTGTTTTTTCCTCATGAATTATTAATGAGTTTTTGAAGCACAAATAACGACAAGTTTAATATATGCACTGTCAAACTATCGACAAATATACTCACCAAAAACATGCCACGGTCCACTCCGGAGCGACTTCAATTTACTGCTAATTGTTGCTAGAGTGTCGACCTTTGCACTGTTCATAAATTTCAACCACTTGCTGTATTTTAAACGGTTTATTTATATGTTTTAACTTCCCACATGGTGAAATAAATGGAATTTGTCAATTTAATGACAGGGGTTGACAGGCTGACAGCGCGAGAGCTCGCCAGGAAGCAACCTGATTGGTTGGCTCTTCATTTCTAGCATTTTGATTGGCCAAGACGTTTCACGTGGGCATTTGTCTGATTCTCTCCCAAAGCACATGTCCAAAAAGCTGGAAATAGTATTGTCACCACGAAACTCAGTATACTATCGTCTTGACAAAAAAAACAGCGGTGAAATTCCCTATTTTATAGCTTCAGCCGTTTTCTTATGGTAAACGCCGAGGTAAACGCTTTTCGTTTTCCCATATTTACTTATTCTTTTGGCAGACATTTTTCCCGCCATTTCTGTGCAAGGGGGACCCCATGGATACAGGGGGACCCCATGGATACAGGAGGTTCGCGCACCAAATATAGGTTAGTACCTTTTTGAGGGTTAATTTTGTGATCAATCGATTGAACCTTTGCAGATATCTGTGATGATATGTACTTTGAAGAATGTCAGTCTATGGCTAAACAAGGAATGTGCAACTCAGTGGAAGGGAAAATAAATCCTGTCATTCGAAATTATTGTCAGAAATCGTGTGGTGCTTGTAATGCGTGAGTTTCTACGAGAAAATAAATTTATTTACGGAGAGTCTGAGTTGCAGGTTCACAAGATCATCAAAATTTTTGGCTCCGTTTTGGTCATTTTTATGTTGTTTTACAGTTTTAGACGACTATCTCGTTTTAGACAAAAAAAATCATAAACCTGACCCCAACCTCATTCCCAGAGCTTTCGTACGAGGAGGACTGGAGGGAAGAGACGTCTCTCCGCTCGTCCTCATACGAAAGCCCGGGGAACGAGGCAACAACCCGCAATTTAGACAATCCTCTTTATTTATCCTAGATAGGTCTATTACTTTTAAAGTTTCTGTAAAGGTCCAGTTAAGTACGTATTGGTCCAGTGTTACGACATGATGAAACTATAAGAACGCTTGAAGAAAGCTTGCGGTCTGTTTTTGGGTTCTCGCGTGTGAAATTGTGATCAGACAAGTGCATTAACCATTAAAGACATCAGACAAGTGCATAACAGATGTGCAAACAAGTTGTTGTGAGCCTCATCAACCTTGTTAAAAGGTGATAACAACTTGTTCCAGACTTGTCAACTGTTGTGTTGACAACTGGCTGTGAGATTTTGAGGTGTGTACAGGAATAAGAGCACAACCACTGTAACACAATCCATACGCTTGATTTTCAATACAAACACTTGTGTTTCCAGAGGAGACGAGATGAACCATGATATGCACGTGGCAACAGGAATGAAGCAAGGTGGCGTGGATACGAATGCTGGCATGAGCGGAGAGAAGGCGATGCCAGGCTCAGAATTTGGTGGAATGAACGAAGACAAAAGCATGCGTATCCACAATGGTCAAAATTTTGCGACAGGTGCTGACTCCGGAATGGAAAGTGGCATGGGTTACGGTACAATGAAGGGTGGTATGGGTTACGGGAAAATGAAGGGTGGTATGGGTGATACAGCAGGGATAGATATGAGAATGTATATGGGCACGATAAAAAGAAGCAAAGAGAGTAAGATCAAAGATAATGAGAGTAAGACTAAGAGTAATGTCAAGACTTCATAAAGAAGATCGGAATAGGATCTTAGCAGAATGCCCTTGTCAGTTTATTGAAAGGGTTTGGCCTGTTTCCAGTTTGACCATATTGTGTAAATGAACCTTAAAAAAGTTTTATTTGTATTGAAATTCGTTCCATGCTAGAAAACAAACAAATATGCTAGGTTTTGGCACAGTATAGTTGAAGTGGGAAACAAAGTTTCAAGAACGAGCCAGTCACCTGACGCGAATTTGCAATGCGGCGCGATTTCTCCATTCTCGCTAACAGATATATAACTTTGTTCTAACATTTCGACTTTTTCTACATCTTTCCTAGACGGTTTATTTACTTTCAAAAACAAAAAAATCTCACCGCGTTGCGGAATCGCGTCCCGTCTTTGATAAGCAGCGCTTTTTTACCTAATGAGTAGTGCAATGGTTCAACACATAATGTAAATATCTTGCGACAGGTTCTCGCACCAAATATCCATAATTATATCACAAAGAACGGACTATATCAAATTTATTTATGTACAATAGTGACTATATTAAACATGAAAAATATTTTATATAAAAATAAATATACGGTGTTTGTTTAAATATTCTTCCTATATATTCCTATACTTATGGATAATCTGAAGACGCAAAACTTTGATCTGGAATATTATAGGTTTGATGTCCTAACTGCATTAAATTAAATATTCCGTCCATACGTCACGTGTTCGCGGATTCTGATGTGGAAAGCTGTCTTTTCCAGATAGGGTCAGATATGAACATCATGGTCTTTCATAGATCTATGGTGTTGTGTAGGTACATACTGAGCTTTAGGTACATTACTACGACCGAAGCCAAATGAATGTCCACTATGGATACCGTAGGATAAGGAGGAACCTCCATGTGACATAAATGGTGAATTATGAGTATAGGTATGACTAAACATGGGTAAACTGTGGTCTTTTTGTATTATATGTGTACCACTCACCATCCCAGGAGACAAGAGGGGAAGATGGGGTCCTCCATTGATATGTGATGAAAGAAAGGGTAAACTATGATCTTTCTGAAGCACATGTGTACCACTCACCATAGCAGGGGATAAGAGGTGGGATCCTGCATGGATATGTGATAATAGAAGTGGTGCACTATGGTCTTGGTGTACATAGCTACCACTGACCATGGCAGGGGATAAGAGGGGGACATTATGAGCATCATGGTGTGCCATGAAGGGTAATGTATGTTCTATCTGAGGGTTATGAGGGGAATCAATGAACCCAGGGGTTATCAGGTGACCATCACGTGCACCAGCCATATATGGTGGGGTGTGGTCAATTTGTGGTGTATGAGGAACATCAACATATGCAGGGGATAGGAGAGGACTATTGTGTACATCCGGACGTGCCATAAAGGGAGGTGTATGTTCAATTTGAGGTGCATGCATATGATCGACAAATCCAGGGGTTAACAGGTGACTATGATGTACATTTGGGTGAGCAAGGAATGGAGCGGAGTGGTCAATTTGCGGTGAATAATGGGGTTCAACAAACCCTGGGGTAAACAGAGGTCCTGCATTGATATTGGGGTGTGCCATTAAGGGTGGGGAGTGGTCCATATGTCGGTGTGCATCGTCGATATGTGCTGGTGAAAGTAATGGATGAAATTCTTGATGTGTGATATAGGGTGGAGTTCGATCAGAATGAATACGGTCCATACCTTCAATATGTGAGGGTGATAACATTGGATGTCCTTGGTTTTGTGCAATATACGGTAACGTAGTGTCCATATAGTGTCTATTAAGTCCTTCTATGTGTGTAGGGGATAACATGGGATGGAATTGGTGTTGAGCCATTAGAGGTGGAGTGGTGTCTGCATATGGTCGTAATGTGTGTTCAATGTGGACTGGGGAGAGTATTGGATGAAACTGGTGTACTGCAAGGAGTGGAGGAGTTGAATCACCAATTGGTCGAGCAATGTGTTCCACATGAGCGGGTTCTAGTAGAGGGTGAAACTGTGTGTGAGCCAGAAGTGGTCTATCAAAGTCATGTATCAATGGTGTATTGATATGTTCTATATGCGCTGGTGCAAGCCGTGGTAGACCGCTTGTCAAATGTGGCATCTCTAAATGCTGTGGCAAGATTCCTGGATCCATCTGTACTGGTGAAAGTGGGGTCTGTAACTGAGGTCTGGCCATGAGCGGTAGATCTGGATGACTGGATGGTAGAATGGTTGGGTCACTTTCTACTGGTGCTAGTGGAATGTTTGAGAACGGGTTCATCATATATGGTGCTTGATGGTGACCTAGGATCGCTGTAGGATCTGCTTGGATAGGTGAGATCAATGGCTGTGTCTGAGGGTGAAAGAGTAAGGGTAGTTGTGGATCTTTGATTGGTGTTCCCATTGGTTCTGCTTGCATTGGTAACATGGCTGGTCCGAATGCACTCAAGGATGTCTGTGGTATGAGGTACCCTTTGGGAGGTTCTGCAAGAAATGTCGTGTGTTAATATAAACTGATAGAAACTCTGTAAAGCAACAGTGAATATAGCAAATAGTGAACAAGATAATAACTTTATTTTACAATCTTTGACATCAATAAGTAGGTTTCGCTAAGCATAATCTTCCAACAATTTGCCGAAACCCACTAACTGACAAAACCTACGCTTACCTTTTTTCTTGTCTCCACCACCTCCGCCTCCAGCACCACCCTTACCTCCACCAGCACCCCCTTTTCCTCCAGCACCACCCTTTCCGCCTGCACCAGCTCCACCCGCTCCACTTTTTCCTCCACCTTTACCACCAGCTCCCGCTCCACCCCCAGCTGCACCTCCCTTTCCTCCTCCCCCACCACCAGCTCCCCCTGCTTTCCCTCCTCCTGCACCAGCCCCACCACCACCTTTACCTCCTGCTCCCCCACCACCAGCACCACCACCTTTACCTCCTGCTCCACCTCCCCCACCACCAGCTTTACCTCCTGCTCCACCTCCCCCACCACCAGCGCCCACCACCACCTTTACCTCCTGCTCCACCTCCCCCACCACCAGCCCCACCACCTTTACCTCCTGCTCCACCTCCCCCACCACCACTGGAACCTCCCCCACCACCACTGGAACCTCCACCTCCTCCACCACCACTGGAATGGAACCTCCCCCACCACCACTGGAACCTCCACCTCCTCCACCACCACTGGAACCACCGCCACCACCACCCGCATTTCCTGTATCATCAGTACTACCACCCTTACCTCTCCCACCACCACTGGAACTTCCACCACCGCCACTGTTCCCACCGCCACTGTTCCCACCACCCGCATTTCCTGTATCACCAGCACTACCACCATTCTCAGCGCTACTACCTCCCCCACCTAAAGCATTCCCTGCACCTCCAACATCAGCTGTACCACCACCACCATTAGTACCAGTATTACCCCCAGTACCAACTCCCCCACCACCACCAGTAGAACTACCTCCTCCTGTACCAACAGTACCAGTTCCCCCCCACCACCGCCAGTAGAACTACCTCCTCCTGTACCAACAGTACCAGTTCCCCCACCACCACCGCCAGTAGAACTACCTCCTCCTGTACCAACAGTACCAGTTCCCCCACCACCATTGCCAGTAGAACTACCTCCTCCTGTGCCAACAGTACCAGTTCCCCCAGTATTACTTCCACCACTGCTGCTGGTACTTCCACCATTATTGGAAGCACCATTACTACGACTTTGTCCTTGACCATTGCTCAGTTCCACAAGGTGCTTGGGTTTTCCATTTTTGGTGATGTTTCCATCATTACCTTTTGAGAGTCTTCGTTTTTTAGCGCCTTAAAAGATTAATAATAAACAATTTAGAACCAATGGAGCTATCCAGGATAACTAATGTTAGTTTAGTTTAAAATTGTGGAGCAACTAAACTTCGGGCAGCTTACTTTCACATATTTTTTCTGCCAGTAATGAACTCAAGATCTCCAATGCACCATAGTTCATTGTAAACACATGACTAGCAACAGGCTGTGATGCTATCTTATTTAATTCGGTTTTTGCCACTCCGTCACCGATCCCAATTGCAAATATTTCCACATCGAGTCCCTTTAACTTGTCACTCGCCTCTTTTGTATTGCCAGTAGACTTGCCAGCACTGATCTGGAAATAATCTGGAATGAGTATCCATTGGCAGGTTTCATTAACACACGATGGTCAACCTGACAGACAACCGTCAACACACGATGGTCAACCATTAACGCACGATGGTGACCATTAACACACGATGGTCAACGACAGTTATCAGAGCAAGAAAATGTATTAAAAAGTTTTAAAAAAGTTTTAAATAAGGAATTAACATTCCTTTCATTAAGATGGCCCAGATTTTTGCACAGCTAGTGATATTAGTGGGAACATTTAATCTAAAAAATAAAATTGGTCTAGTATAACCAATGTTATGGCTGTTTTAAAATAAGGTTTGGTTCACCCAATGGACCAGTTTTACTGATCTTAATATCGAAATTCATCTCTTCATTGTCTATATCAGTGGAAAACCTGCTATCCAGAAAACTTTATAGATCAGTACTTACAACAACTATAGTCGACACTTTATCACGTGATGCCAGTGAATAATGCCAGAATTCATTACCCATTTGCAGTCCATCCTCCAAATTTCCACCGACATCAGGCGCAGACGACTCGTCGATCGCTTTCGTTAAATGTTCGGCAGTTATGAACGGATGGAGGTCGAATGAGACATGCGCAGATGAGCCATATGTTATAAGCCCGACTCCCACTCCGTCATAGTTGGCTTGAAATGAGTTCGAAAGTCGTTTTAGAAACTCAATTGTTTCGCGAAATTTTCCACTCTCTTGAAAATAAGGATCTTGAAATCCGCCCACAATAAATCCAATGTTAAATTTCTCTTGACATTTCACTGCAAAATCAAGAAGATATTGTTGATTAGGATTAGTAAGTGTCTCTCTATATCTCTCAATTCAAGTTAAGTGGGGTAACACAAACGAAATGCTTCAAAGCCAGTGAAAGGGTTCAAACTATCTGTGGTTCAAACCTCCAAGATCTTTCGAGGTAAGAGCGTGAGAGGAAAGAGCCTGGGTACGAAACACGCAGTTTATTAGTTCTTAGGAGTCTTTAACTAACGAGTAAAATCATCTGCCGTTAGAGGTAATTACAGGCTCGCATCAGGCAGCTTGCTGACTCAACTTACTATATCTTTACGTGCAGTTTCTAGGGATTCCTCACTGACATGTTATTAGGCGGAGTAAAAAAAAGCTTGACCTAAGACAGCATAAAATAATCTGCTGTTAGACAGGGTCAGATATGGGCAGATTTTCCACATGGATACTAAAATGGTTAATTAATAAATTGGTTGATAAATAAATGCTGTCATTCTATCCTAGCCAATTAAGAACTAAAAAACAAGCACTTTTCAAACAAGATTTTGATGTAAACTGACAAGACTGGAAAAAAATTGAAAAAGAACCAACCTCTGTTCAATTTAGTCTCTGGAAGCCCCAAGGTACGAGCATCAACATAAAAATCACTTTCCTTGTAGAAACCACACAAAGCAAATACAATTAACCCATAATAAAATACAAAGCTTAATACCATATTCTCTTTAACATGTTTGGGTGAAGAGAAACTCCAAATAATACGAGTGACCTTAAGATATAACGATACTATCACATTCTAAATAAACTGTTTTTTATTTCTTCCTTTAAACGAACTGCCCTGAATGCCGCCGTATTTATAAAGCGTAAATGATTCAACCTGTTGGGCTCTCTCAAGCGGAAATCTGGAAAGCTCTCAAAAGTTTTTAGTTTTAAAAGTTGTTATAAAATTGCCGTTATACAATTGACAGTTTTGTGGGCAGAAATTCTTTTAAAGCGTTACACAACAAGATGCTAAAAATTGAAACAACAAACAAACGTATGAAAAGTTTATGGAATACGATCAGTTTAAATTTATTTCAATAAATCTAAATTAAACACACGTTTAAAAAATGATATTTTATTTCTTTGTATATATGACTAACAGTTGTTTTTACAAAATATTTAACCATATGTTTAATTTACAAGTCAGAAATTTATGATATTATATTGAATGTGTTTAATGTTACGATGAAAGACCTCAGCTGGTTAAATTGAAGATCATCTTTCTGAAGTTAGGCTTTAAAGTTGACGAATAATATATTATATATTAATAATACTATATATTAAGGTATAATGTGAGTCTTTAAATTTGCTGGGATCTGTGATTCGTGGCAGTCTCTGAGGAAAACATGGCCACTCTGGGTGGATTTGAGTAAATGTTACAGACAGCGGTAAACCTTAGAAATGATGACACTTAATTAAACCCGGCTATAAATCACTCAATCATTTTTCTAAACGAATCAACACGATTCTCTACTCGGCAGGCTGAGCACAAATTGTGCTTAGTGAAACTCGCAAGCCTAGCCTTGCTTCAATCTTGAGTTGGAATGTTTTGTCCAGAGAGGAAAGTTTGATTTCTTCTTGGAAGTACCAACGACAACCAAGGGCGGTAGACCAGGAGGAGCTAATGAAATATCACATCATAATTATTATACAATCTTCATTCACTGGTTTTAAGACGACTACAGCCAATGAGCTCTATATATGTGGAGTCATGAACATCAGTCATGAACTTCAGAAAAGTGAAAGAAGATCGCAGAATTGACAGCCAATATCTATGAAGGTCGTACACAGTTTAATATCATTTTTCGAGGCTAATTTTTCCCAGCTATTTATTCCCAGCAAATTCAAGTTTTTTTCCAACGAACCATATAAGTTATCAAATCATAAAACCATAGTATTATTCTTTAAATCAAAGTTAAAACACAAAATTTCGGCACACTCATTGCAACTGGAGGGGCTTCGGTGGCCAAGTGGTTAGCGCACTTGCCTTTCACCTCTGAGGCTGCAGGTTCGAGTCTCACTAAGTACCTTCTCAGTGCGACTCGAACCCAGTCCCCATGCGAAAAGAGTAAAAGTCAACACTCTGCCGAAAGCCGTGGGTTTTCCCCGGGTACTCCGGTTTCCTCCCACAGGGAAAGTTGACAGGGTGGGTTAGGTATAAAAGGGCCCACAGTAATTGGCATATGCTGTTGTGGTGACCCTGCCCTAGTTGGCAAAGCTAAATAAACTGCAGACAAAAGAATAGAAAGGGACTGAGTTGCAATAGCTCCATTACTCCTCACTCTAGACATATATGGAGCTCACTCACAAAGCGTGGATACAAAGACGATAAAACAAAAATCAATAATAAAGTAGGAAATAAACTATGTACCTCCAGGCGAGTTTCCTTGAGCAGCAGTAGCGTCTGAACCTGAATAACTTGGCGCTGAAAAACAATGAAGAAAATGATGAAGAATGGTTTAATTCTTTATTCAGGGCTTGTACGAATCCGCTATCCATCGGAGAGTGAAGCCCTGGACAAACTAGGAAACATTGTTGCGGAAACATTTGTGATTCTCGATGTTTCCTCAAATGTTTCCCTGTTTGCCCACCCGTGGAAACATTGTTGCGGAAACAAAATTTGCTTGCCGGGAAGCAAAAATGTTTCCTACCAAATTCAGAAACATTTGATGTTTCCCTATGTTTCTCACTAATGTTTCCTAGTGTTTGCCCACTCTGGGAAACATGGCAAAACATTGGTAGGAAACAACGTTTCCGCAACAATGTTTCCTAGTTTGCCCAGGGCTTGATGTTTTCAAGCTTTTTAAAATTCTCCGTTTCTTGGTGAAAACCCAGATTACACTTTAGTATTTATAAATTGAAGTTTCTTTTTTATTAATTGCGAGGTTTACAAGGGAGGTTTGTAGCTCTGAGAGCAATTTTGCAACGGTTCAAAACATCACTACCGGTAGTCTTGTATATGGAGGAAAATAAACAGAATTGAGATGCAGTTTAATTCGCAAGTGCCAACATTGATCACCGTCTATATACCAAGTCAATAAAGATGAACTTACCAGGAGGTCCTTTTGGTTTGGGGGGAGGTTTAGGTTTGGGGGGAGGTTTAGGTTTGGGGGGTGGTGGCTTTGGCTTCGGTGGGGGAGGTGGTGGTGGGTGAACTACGATTGGCTGTGGAGGTGGGTGAATTATAACTGGAACATGATGGTGTGGTGGGTGAAAATGTATTGGTGCAGGGTGAAACATTGGTGGATGGGGGTGCATTATAGGAGGGTGGAATATAGGAGGGTGCATGAATGGTGGGTGAGGGTGCATAAATGGTGGGTGAGGGTGCATAAATGGTGGGTGAGGGTGCATAAATGGTGGGTGAGGGTGCATAAATGGTGGGTGAGGGTGCACAAATGGTGTATGAGGGTGCATAAATGGTAGATGAGGTTGGATAGGATGTGTATATGTTGGTGGGCGATGATACATTGGTGGTCCAAAGAGTGGTGGGAATCCTGGGTTATGGGGTATAATATGGGGTGGCCAGTGGTAGTTTATGTTAAGGGGGGAGAGGGCAGGTTGTGCAATTTGGTATGGGAGTCCAGGGTGTCTGATTAAAGTGGGTGTTTGTTGCTGGCCAGGACCTACGAATACTGCAGGATGGGTGGGGGGAACTATACCTGGAAGTATGTTAGGTGTGGTTGGGGGTAGTGCCCCTGTAACGTCATGTGACCAAGCAAGAGACGTGGGCCTCTCAGCAAAGATTACATATCCTGTGTGTGATGGGGGAGGTGAATGAAATGGAATCACTGGAGAGGGGTTTGGTAAACCAGGACAAGCTATAAGAAAATTGATATTACATTAAGATATAACATCCGTTTCACTGCGGTTTGCAACGACTAACAGTCACAACACATTTTCAATTTTTGCAACGAGCATTTGGACAATTTAATTACTTCAGCAAATCACCGTGATTGGCTGACAAACGTGTCAAATACTTGTTACAAACTTGACAGTTTCATGTGAGAATAGGAACTTTTTTCTGACGATATTAAATTTACTGTCTTACCGATTTGACTCTTGCAATTGCAGTCATCTAAAACACAGAAATATTTCAATTACTCTCTCTCCTCTATATAAGCCTATATTTATACAACTTTATACAAATTTCTCTACGTAAACACGTTTCAACTTATTTTAGCTAGGTTAACAGACCTGGAATTTCATCCTTCTTAAAAATATCTTTCAATGGACATGTATCTGAAAAAATCAATATTAGAGAGATTCAGATTCTGACTATCGCTACCATTCACCTAGCCTGCATGGCAGGCGGCCCCTAAAATCGGGCAAGCAGGCTACCATTCACCAATCAGATGCTTTAATCTACCCAATGAACTAATCAGATGCGTATTAAGCCGGTAGAAGTCAAATGTCGAGGAGTGGCGCATGACTTATTACCTAATGAACAAAATTTTGATCTAGACAAGTCTAGACGAAAATTTCATCACAGCTTGAAAGAGCATCACAACATTACTAATACTCCGAAGTTTCGTTGCGAAATGTTGTAAAATGCGGATGATATAGCCCTGCGAAGTTTGCCGTTTTTCAGTCATTTTGTATTACGCGCGGGAAATTGATACCTTTTTTCAGAAAGAGGCATCAATTTCCCGTGCGTCTAGACTTGTCTAGATCAAAATTTTGTTCGTTAGGTAATAGGTTCATTGTAGTTGTGTTATCTGACATTCAAGAGTATATCTTACCAAGTGGGCAACAAGCTGAACAACAGATCATTGAAAGGGAACATTCTGTAGAGCCCAGTCCTCTCTTTGCTACACATTGTTGAGTTGCAGTGGACACAGTAAGAGGCGAAGACATCTGCGCTGAAGACACCGCTTCTTCGGAGGAGACCGGAGTTACATCGGTAACCGGCCGGGACGTTTTCTGCTCAACCGGCGCATCATCGGTAATAATCGCCAAATCGTTCGGAGAGGCTTTTGGATTTTCAGAAGAATTAGCTGGGTCGTCTGTGAGTAAGTTAGCGATCTCTTTCGCTAAAGCGTCGGTCGTCTTATCATCGGAAAGCAATCGGTCAATCTTCGCCGAAGACTTCAAGTCATCGTCGTTAAATAGTTCCTCGACGGAAATACTTGACTCGTCATCCGGACTTTTTGATGTTATGACGTCATCATTCTCTGACGACATACTTCCGGTTGTGATGTCGGATGATGTAGATGCAATTGGGGGCACGTCGGTGGTAAAAGATGAGGTAATATCACCAGATACTGATGATGTAGTTGTGACGTCACCTAGTCCCGATGAGGATGCTAGCGTACCAGTGAGAGTTTTATGGGACGAATGTCTGACATGTGTTTTCTCTTTTTTTGAATCTTTTACAAATATCTCCAGTCCAGACGTGGCTTTCTTGAGAACTTTATCATCGTACATGGGCAGGGTTGAGAGATGAGTCTTTGTATAAGCATCTGGCAGTGTTTTATCTTTTTCCGAATCATTTACAAAAATCTGCATTCCAGACGTGGCTTTCTTGAGAACTCTATCATCGTACATGGGCAGGGTTGAGAGAAGAGTCTTTGTATAAGGATCTGGCAGTGTTTCGTTATGCTGAGCTTTCAGCACAATCTTCTTCGGAGCTTCGTATGTATGTATTGTACCAAGAATCTCCCAGTATGGGCTCACTTCGGGAGATGACGTACGGGCATCGGTAACTTCCGTATAAGCTGTGCTTAGGACGTCCTGTTTCTTGCCGCCGCCTGCATCCCGTGATGCACTGCGCACAAGATATAAATTTGGAAATTTTGTCACGTGACGTAATGACGTAATATTATTAGTTGTGTGGTTATCCGGACTGCTCAGTCCTCCTCCCTTTCTTCTCGCTTTTAAATCTTCAATTCTTTGTTTCAAAGCTCTGAGTACAGGTTTAAAGGCATGATGTTGTTTCATATATTCCCGGCTAATCTCTTGATTGCCTTTTACTATAATGAGAGTCCTTGTAGCTCCTTCAGTCTCCTTTGTTCGCCGACGGCGTAATTTTAGTGGCTTCTTTCGACTTTGTTGAAGTCTGAATTCTTTGCATTCTGGCGACGTTCTGTGTTTGCAAAAGTCACTTGTTGTTGTAAATTCATTTGTGTTTGTTGTCTTTCTTATTTGCAATTTTAATGATCTCAAGTCTGTTTCTGGCAAAAGTTTTTCAAGGTCTCTTTTGAGAAGGAAAGAAATTCCATCAGTAGTTCTGGTTTTCTTGGAACCATTTCTTTCTCCTCCATCAGCTGCAAGAATATAATGGAAACATTAGATCACATGCTTGCACTTGCAATTATTAAACTAACTTCAAACTGGATAGCTCTATCGGTTCTACACTGTTCTCCTATAAGGTCGAGTGAAGGTCATCCCCTATTATTCCAGTGTTACTATGGAAAGAAACAGTAGCAAGAGTACCAAGAGACTTCTTCTTCTCACATGTGACTGAAGTGAAATGACATCAGACAAGTATGTACTGCAGGAACGGTCAGGCGGATAAAAGGCCATGGAAAAGCTTTGCGAAATAACTGATAATCGTATAGTGGTTGTAATAAAGAATCACTTTACCTTGTTTTGCACAAATTATAACCACATCCACAAGAACCAAAATTGCTGAGAGAGCGAGCTTCCAACATACTACAGGAAAATGGAAATTGTTCTCGTTATTATGGCGCTAGAATAAGTATTTATTGTGGGTTATAACATTATAACATGGCCTGTAATCCCTTATATCCAAAGAATATCTGCTCTACATGAACTATAATTTTATATTCGATTGGACACGCTATCTACGTTGACAAATGGAAATCGTTTTAAAATGTCACTACAATTTAAAATTGATAACTCAATAATAAATTGTTAAACCAGTAATATCTAGTGTGTGCAAACGATATTGTCACAGGTAACAAAGATCAAAGAGCGATACATTTGTTCCCCAGCTGAGAATTAACTATTACTCTTGACTGTGCAAAATTCCCTCTACTTACCCATGGCAGGAAAGCGCCTCGCATTCTCCGGCTAAAACCTTCAAATTTAAAATCCAAGTTCTTTAACTAGCGGCAACAATTCTGGTATAATATAGAAATATACTCCATTATTAGTAAAAGAGGAAGCAATGTGTTGACGGTCGTGTTCAATGCATTCGACGGGTACCAGTAACAATGTAACAATTATATGTTGACAACCGTTGTAGCATTATAGCAAACAATGAACTATATACTTGTTCATCTTATTGTCAAATATTAGAGAAACTGAATGATTTTGGATCAGATATTAATCCTTCCTTGAAATAGCTGGTTATCACAGCTAGTGGTGGAACAGTCCATGCTGTCCTTCACAACAGTCACCGCGATTTAATTTGCGCAATGTACAGTTGGCAGATTAGAACTTCACATGAATTGTATGAGAGAAGAGTGCTTCTGTAGTTTGACTCTACCAAATAATTACTCCAAGCATTCTGGTTTCTTTCTTTACGATATTGGAAGAATAAGGATGACTCTTACTGGACCTCAGAGAAGAATAGTTTACACAAACTGTTAGAATTATCAGGTATAAACAACTTGATGTATTACCAGAGCACACTTTTAAAAATATATTGTAAAAATAGTATTACAGTTGAAATATCATATCATAAAATTCCCAATACAACACTCTTTTGTTTGTCACAAGTTCTTAATATTTCACGAAAATAAAGCAATTTAATTAACTCGTTTTCTTAATTTAACTTCTTTTAATGTATTTGTAAATACAGTTAAATTTTTATTTTTTTACGATTTGACCGACATATATATTGATGTAGATAATATCTCTGATTCTGTTCATTTCTTTTATTTATAACAACAATTTCGTACTGAGAGCCAAGCACCTACCTTCCAACAGCCATGCTTTGGGTAAAAGATTGATGAAACTACAAATAGCTGGGTTTCACCGAGTGAGCTCTATATATTATCTGGACCAAGAACGCCAGTCATTCTGCCTATGAATGGACCATTCCCCAATTAGCCAAAATTTTGATCTCAACAAGTCTAGACAAAATTCCATCATAGCATGAAAGAGCATCACAAAATTAGTAATATTCCAAAGTTTCGTTGCAAAATGTTGTAAAATGCGGATAATATAGCCTTGCGAAATTTGCAGTCATTTTAGATTACAAACGGGAAATGGTTACCACTTTTCCAAAATTTTGATCTTAACAGCCTAAAGAAAAATTTCATCACAGCTTGAAAGAGCATCATAAAATTAGTAATATTCCAAAATATAGTTGCAAAATGTTGTAAAATGCGGATAATATAGCCTTGCGAAGTTTGTAGTTCTCAATCATTTTGTATTACGCACAGCAGTGGTAACCGTTTCCCGTTTGTAATCTAAAATGTCTGAAAATTGCAAACTTCGCAAGGTTATATTATCCGCATTTTACAACATTTTGCAACGAAACTTTGGAATATTACTAATTTTGTGATGCTCTTTCAAGCTGTGATGAAATTTTTGTCTAGACTTGTTGAGTTCAAAATTTTGGTTAATTGGGGAATGGTCCATTCCTATGAAAAAAGTGAAGCCAAGTTTTTGGACTCGATTTCTTAATACAGATACATATGGAGATCAATGGTTTTCCCAAGCACTATTGTGATATGATGATGATCAACCGACAGTTATCAGAGTGATAAATAAGGTTGCCACCACCTCACTAATTTATAAATGCAGTCTCATGGAGTTTCTAGCCTGCGAACAGGTATATAGAATACTTATTTCACCCAATCAGGACTGCCCGCTGATCGTGTTTGCCGCTCAACGACAATATACTCGCAAGGATTGTATCTGCCACCGTAGTGTTCTAGGAGTTGCTCAATCGCTTTGTCCTCGATCTGAAGAAAAATAAAATAATACGTAAGCATTATTCTGGCCAATCTGACATACTGTAGTAGTGATCGACGGAAGTGGCCGTGGTTTGTGTACGAAAAACACTTCACCGTGGTGGTTACGAATTCCGGACGTAGGGTCTTTGCTTGAAACGTCGAAGTTGTGCTTATATTATCCAGGTAGTCATATCGGGTACTTCCTCGGGTAGAACAATTTGCATCACATATTACGTCATCAGTTAGTTATAGTGATTAGTGTTGGGGTTAGGGTTATGGTTAGATTAAGGATTAGGCTTAGAGATTGGGTTATATCTGACGCCACAAACAACACAACTAGCCGATCACGTGATCAGTTCTCCTCTACCCGAGGAACTAGTCGTCATATCTCTCTCAATCTAGGCTATCTGTATTGATTTACCTGGATCAATGATAATGGCTTCTTCATATCCCTTAAAGAAAACGAGAAAGTGTTTCAAGAGACGATAAAACTCAGGTTAACCCAATAATACCAACACTCTACCTTGACGAGTAAATCAGAATGTCATTCCGCAGAGTGAGATAAAGCAGGGTTCATTAGGAGATAGATTAAGAAAATACTTAGTCGGTGATTAGGACGTGCGTGATAAAACATTTGACGTTCGCGTTACCTTTCTCGGTTTGCAGTTTCTTGTTCTTGAAGTTCTTGAATTTTGTCGAACTTCATGTTAGAATTATTGGGAGGTGAACATGCAACATTGTTCTGTTGCCACGCGCTGAAATTGAGAGAAACATTTAACATTTTTCAAAGTAAAGTAGAGCATGCAAAAATTTCTTAAAATATACACGTCCCAGTCAAACGAGAATAAGAGTTGTTGAGAATTGACATGCATTGTTGCTACCTTGTAGTTTGGCATTTTTCATCAGCTACAAATAAATTGCGTTTCACTACTTTGTTTTTCTTTTTGGGACTAGAGACACTCGTTCCCAGGCTCTCCTCCTCCTGGAGCAGTTCTCTGAATGACAGGGATGGTCTCGACAGAGGAGAAAAACTATTCCTAAAAAACAAAAATCTTCATGAAAGATATTCCATAAAAAGGTGTGAAAATATCCGTCCCTTTGGGTTGTGGTTTGGGAAGGTTTGGGTTTGGGTTTGGGTTGTGGTTTGGGAAGGTTTGGGTTGTGGTTTGGGAAGCATGTTATGGTGGGTGACAGACATATCATGAAGGGTGTTATGGTTGGAGACAGACATACCATGAAGGGTGTTATGGTTGGAGACAGACATACCATGAAAAGTGTTATAGTTGGAGACAGACATACCATGAAGGGTGTTATGGTTGGAGACAGACATACCATGAAGGGTGTTATAGTGAGAGACAGACATACCATGAAAGGTGTTATGGTGAGAGACAGACATACCATGGATTAACTGGTGACGTTGCAATATCATGACCATTGAGTTCAGGAGGTTCGCTGCTGTTGTGAAGTAATGAATCTTGTTCTTCAGCAGATCTCCATATTTTCTTACGTTCTTTCTGAGACAGTCGAGTCTTGCCAGACAGTGGACTAGAAAAGACAAAAAAATCTATCCATTATGTCTATTCATCACTAACTGTATTTATATCTGTTCAAAACTGTTCTTCCTAGTATTATTACAGGCATTTCTTCAACAACTTTCCCACCTTTTGCCTTCTTTCCTTGGTTTCTCAAGCTGTACTTTCTTTTCCTGTTGTTCCATGATAGTTCGCAAGTTAGACGATTGTGGACTCAAACTGAAAAGTAAGAAACAATGTAAAATCATACAGCAATGTAAAATAAAACTTTATTGTGAGATTTAAAAAATACAATCAAGATTAAGCTGCAAGTAAGCTCTACACCGGGCTACATGAAAATCGAAGAAATACCTCTGACTCCCCCATGGCTGCTTCTCGTCAGACTCGTTCTAACAAAAACAATATCTTAGGATAATCTGTTTCACATGAGTATCACAAATAAATATATCCACAAACATGTCATGAACAACAAATAATACATACATTCTTATAAAACGTATATACAAACTTACATTTTTTCGACTGCCAACTGGACGTGGACTAGATCCAGTTTTCTGCACTTTTTTCGTAGCCAACACGGGATTGACAAGTGTCGGACAGTCGGACGAAGATTTCTGGTACCATAGTCCATTGTTAGACTTTTCAGTTTTGCCCACATGCACAACGTCTTGGGAAGAATTTCTACTCTCTGATTTGCTTTCTGAAGCCAGGACGTTGTCATGTTTATCAACATTCTGTTTATTTTCAGCTAATTTCTCTTCCACTTCAATATTTTCTTTCGCCAATTCACTCTAAATAAAGTGGAAATAATGACTAACTTATTAAACTAACTTAATAAAACTAACTTATACTGGATAGCTCTATCAGTTCTGAATTGTTCTCCAGAGATTCAGTTAGGGCCATCGCTTACTGGTTCTGTTTTACTTTACTGGAAACAACTTGCAACGAAAAAAAAACCAATGAGACAACTACAGTACATCATTGCAAGAATCAAGCCATAGATAGTCAAAGAAGTGAAAAACATAAGCAATAACATTCACTGTGTCGCCAACACAAAGTGTTAACTTGTATACATTTGTACGACATTTTGAAGAAAAAAATTTGTACTCATCCAACGGCTTTATACGATAAACTCACCACTTCGGTTCCATTCTGTCGGACCGCGCATTCTTCTGTGACGTCACTTTCGCTTGTTCTGGACTTCCTCTGAGAACGAGAAGTCTTACGTTTGGTCTTTGGACTTTCAGCCTGAGGCCATGGGACCGAGAGATGAACATCATTAGGGGTGATCACACGCCAAGACACACGAGGTATCTAAATACGACGTTTTCATGTAAAATGTCTGAACTGGCATTTTTCTGTTCACCCTAAAGATCCAGTTCTTGAATGGTCCAGTGTTACTACAGGAGGAAATCACAGGAGGAAACCTAAACTAAACTAACTTTATTGGATAGCTCTAACAGTTCTAAACTGTTCTCCCTAGAGGTCCAGTAAGGATCATCGGGAGAAATGCGGTGCTTGGCAGAATCAAACTAAAAGCACTTTCCTCTGAGGCGATATTATATAATCAGACAGGAAACCATTGGAAGAGAGACTTACCATTTGTCGATAAGCTTTGGAAAGTTCATCCAACACATCTTCACTCAACATTTCAAGACTTCTGTTGTAAGAAACAAGAAAATTTAGTATTATTATTATGTAAAAATATATTTATTATTCTACATATTATTCGTTTTTAAATTCATAATTGCGGACTGTTTGGTAAGTCATTGTCTATAAGATAAAAACTTGCAAACTTTACCCTGCTTCAAACAAGGAACTAACGTTCATACATATAAACTCCAGACACACATTCTTCAGTTTCTCTGCGTTGTACAAACACGAAAATTCCAGCATTTCAATTGCATTCTTCAAAGAAACTGAAAGAGCAAAATTAGCGATTCTTGTGAGTGACAATTAGGTATTTCTTACAATTAAGTATTTATCTAATCAACTTACTCAACGATGCCAGTGTTGCTTCGCACATTTCTCTTAATCGGATAATCCAAAGCTGCAAGAAAAATCGTCAGGTGAATGAACCGTTAGGGAGAATAGTTTAGAACTGATAGAGGTATCCAGTGCAAAAAAAGTTAGTTTAGTTTAGGTTTCCTCCTGTAGTAACACTGGATCAATAAGAGATGATCCTTACTGGACCTCTAGGAAGAACAGTTTAGAACTGATTGAGCTATCCTGTATAAATAAAGTTAGTTTAGTTTAGGTTTCCTCTTGTTGTAACACTCGATCAATAAGAGATAATCCTCACTGGACCTCTAGGGAGAACGGTTTAGAACTGATAGAGCTATCCAGTATAAATAAAGGTAGTTTAGTTTAGGTTTCCTCTTGTTGTAACACTGGATCAATAAGAGATGATGCTTACTGGACTTCTTGGAAGAACAAATATAAATAAAGTTTAGTTTGTTTAAAATGTATTAACCTGGTCGGCAACAGTCAAGACCTTTCCAAGAAACTCCAAGTCCTTGCTATCTAAAAATTATCAAAGGACATAATTACAAGAATACTATATATTAATGAAAAGTTTAACATTCTCATGTAAATCAGATACCCTTAACTGTAGGAGCTTCGTCGGTGTAGAGAAACTCAATGATAACTTTAAGAACGCGCGATGGTATCGGCATTTTCAGACGAACAAATTCTTCAGAAGACTAGAAAAATAAAAAATACAATCATGAAATAACAAATACTAATGTGTTAAAATTTTAAAGTTCGTTTATGTACCTCCATCCAACCAGTCGTTAACATCATTGAGAAATACTCTGAAATATGAAAGAAAACAAAGTCGTGTTCAATCAAATATCTCAAACTCAATAATTCATGAGTAAATATCAACCAAATTACGCACCAAGACGCGAGACAAGTATACATTTGTGACAGGAAAACTCCACTTCATCTTCAGCTTCCATCACCACATCACAATATTCAGAACTAAACAATATTCAGAAACATGAAATTGAAATAATACAAAACATAATCCGAAGATAAGCATCTTGAAACCCAAAATATGAGTCAAACAAGAAAGTGAGTGAGTAATATTTCGATTTTATTACAAAATCATCATCAGACTAACTGAGTTAGTCTGATGATGATTTTGTAATAAAATCGAAATATTACTCACTCACTTTCTTGTTTGACTCATATTTTGGGTTTCAAGATGCTTATCTTCGGATTATGTTTTGTATTATATTTTTTGAAATTGTCGGCTGGTATTGGTTTTTATGAAATTGATAGGTTTCCACGAAGCACTTTCGTGCAGCAGATGGTGCCCAATCTACAGTTATCAGAGTGAGAAAATGATGTTTTCATGATATATAGCAATCTTGTATTTGGAAGCAAATAAATAGAAATTGGAGATTCCTGATTTAATTTTCTTGCTCCTAGAAAGTGTTATTTAGTTGTGAAGTTGCCAACGTGTCCTGTAGCGCTTACTCAGACCAAGAATGCGTGAACTTACAGCTAAAACTGTCTGTACCAGTGTGGGTAGTACCAATGTGAAATTGCTGTGCTGAGTGGTTATATTACTATCTGAAAAACCCAAGCAGAAACTCAACGTTTCGAGCGAAGGCCCTTCGTCAAGTTTGGCTACTAAGTACTAACTCTTGACGAAGGGCCTTCGCTCGAAACGTCGAGTTTCTGCTTGTTTTTTTTTTTCAGGTAGTAATATAACCACTCAGCACAGCAATTTGAACTTACAGCTTGCTTCTGTGAAAACACCTTTGTCTCATTTCACTTTGGTCTGAATCCTGGAGCCTGCAGCAAACACAACAACAGAACGAAGATTAAGATCATGGTGGAAGAGGAAGGAAAGCGGAGTAATCCACGAGACAAGCAAACACACATGCATTTACAGGAATATTCACGTACCGTGAAAAGAGTTCAGTAATCCGATACTTCTTCGCAACACGTAATAATTCTTTTCTCTTTCCTGACAGCTCTCCAGAGTATTCACTTCCTGCACTTCCCAAATCTTTATTTCCACCATCTTTTTTGTTTTTCTTTGATCGCGTTGACTTCTTGTCTCGCTTGACAGGTTCAGGCTCAAAGTACACTAGATATGATATGGCTGGATGTCAGTGAAGACAATGGTGATCAATTTCAAGTATAATAATGCATTGATACTGTAGTTATGGAACTCTGATAACACTCATAACAGACCAACAACCTTCGCTGTGTTCTTTTTCTATTATTCAAAGTTGTATCTTCCACAAAAGATTGCTGCTTATCCCATTTCCAACCCAAACCCTAATCTGAACCCATAATCTGAATCTTGACTCCTATCCTAATCTAGCCAGCAAAGCAGGCACTAGTAACTCGCATTCCAACCAACTCTAACCCTCACCCTAATCTTGTGACACCAGTTCAAGCTATTAACACGGAAAGTCATTTCTGATTACTGTATTTCCCTTCAGGCTTGCCGTGTCGTCTCACTTGCTGTGCCGTATCTACAGTGAAACTCACCTGTATCAAGATTGTCGAAATCAACATCCTGTAAACCCAATGCTAGTTCATCCAGTATATCTTCATCAGTCAGTTGTCTCTCACAGTTCTTGCCATCACGCAGAGGTAATGAAGCACAACTTCCAGTATAAAGAAATTCAATCATTTCATTCATGATCTCAATATCTTCCTCGTCGAGATAGATGAGCGGAGTCTGAGAGTATTCCAGACACACTTCCTGCTTACACTCGTTTATCAAAGTTCGGAGTTTATCACTGCCCTGCGCAAGTACAACCTGATGAGCGTAGATGGTTTTTTCTTTTACCTGAAATGACAATGAGTTGTTTAATGACCATTACACAGGTTGTTCACGTGAGCCCACGAGCACATGATAAAAGTGCGTGACAACTGAGGGCTCAGAGTTGAAGGCACAGTTCAGCCTTTTGAATGATAGTTTTTAAGGCGCATTTCAGCCCTTTTAATTGAAAAAACTAACTAGGAAAATCAATTAAGCATGATTCAAGATTAGCAAACTTAATGTTTCTAACATTTTAAAACATTTTGTTGTTAAAAACATCGAGTTTACTGATCTTGAATTATGCATAATTGATTTTCCTAGTTAGTTTTTTTAATAAAAGGGCTGAAATGCGCCTTAAAAACCATCATTCGTAAAGTCGAACTGTGCCTTTAAGCAGCGGTCAAACGACGATGAGAATTGATGAGAGTTGCAACTCTGGCGTTTGACTGACAACCATTTTGATTGCCAACCATCTTTCAAATTGTGACGAGAGTTGATGTAAGTGACTCGGGTTTAGAAATGCTAGCCCTAGGCAACGTTCCTTTATATACCTTCATTTCCAAATCATGGCTGTCGCTTCGGTCTTCAAACAATGTTTTCATATCATTCGTCATTTCTGGCGGTGAAACATGAGGGATGGTTGAACATCTGAAAAAAAACATAGCTCAGGTTACAGCAACCCTGTGTACACACTGTATTATGCTGTAATAATCTGTACACAGGCTCAGGTTATAGCAACCCTGTGTACACACTGTATTATGCTGTAATAATCTGTACACAGGCTCAGGTTATAGCGACGATTATTGGTTACCAGAATTACTAGAGTAAGAAAATAATGTTCATTCTTTTCACTACATCTAACAGTCTTGTATTTGGTGGTAAATAAATACAATTGAGTGATGTCTAGATTAATTTTCTCAATTCTTGGACATGTTACAATATGAAATGTAGCAATACACAAACTGAACTTCACTCACCCAAATGAAGGATGCGCTTGTAGAACAGCTATGTTTTGTGAATATTTATCACAAATGATTCTAACAGCTCTGTGAGTATGACGCACACGGGTTAATGGCATTTCCACGAATTCGTCCTGTTTGAGAGCATGGTTAGTTTTAATAACATTCTGGTTTCGGGAAGAAATCTTGACGGGCTTCTTCACGCACGCATTCGCTCCATCTTCCACGTACACTTCACCCTGATCTGCAAAGAAAGAAAGAAAGACAGAAAAGAATGACACTCTTCTTTAGATGAATTTTAAAAGCAATATACTTATTCTATATGTATTATTTATACTGGACATCAGTTCTAAACTCTTCGCTCTAGAGGTCCAGTAAGTGTCATCTCTCATTAGAGACCTTAAGATTGACGTTTACGGCAAACGTCAAACCGCTAGCGAAGTTTTTGATTTTACAACTCTATTATAATAGCTTTTACACCAGTTTTGAAATATGTTAAATTTATTAAACTTGTGCTCTTTAGCAATGATTTAAGAAAGCAAATTAACCACTAGTCATGCCATTCACCAAAGCAGTAAATTAAGATTTGGCGTTTGAAGTTGGCGTTTGGCGTATAGATTTCATGCTTGAACTGCTACGAGGGCTTGTATAGTCGTTAAAGCATGAAATTTATACGTCAAACGTCAACTTCAAACGCCAAATCTTCATTTACTGCTTTGGTGAATGGCATGACTAGTGGTTAATTTTCTTTCTTAAATCATTGCTAAAGAGCAGAAGTTTAATCAGTTTAACATATTTCAAAACTGGTGTAAAAGCTACAATAATAGAGCTGTAAAATCAAAAACTTCGCTAGCGGTTTGACGTTTGCCGTAAACGTCAATCTTAAGGTCTCTATTGATCCAATGTTACTACAGGAGGAAACATAAACTAAACTAACTTTATTTATACTGGATAGCTCTATCAATTCTAAACTGTTCTTCCTAGAGATCCAGTAAGAATCATCTCTCATTGATCCAATGTTACTACAGGAGGAAACATAAACTAACTTTATTTATACTGGATAGCTCTATCAATTCTAAACTGTTCTTCCTAGAGGTCCAGTAAGGATCATCTCTTATTGATCCAGTGTTACTACAGGAGGAAACACAAACTAAAGTAACTTTATTTATACTGGATAGCTCTATCAGTTCTAAACTGTTCTTCCTAGAGATCCAGTAAGGATCATCTCTTATTGATCCAATCTTTCTACAGGAGGAAACCTAAACTAAACTAACTTTATTAATACTGGATAGATCTATCACTTCTAAATTGTTCTTCCTAGAGGTCCAGGAAGCGTCATCTCTTATCGATCCAATCTTGGAGAAAAACTGGAGTGTTTAGTCAAACTGGAAGCACTCTTCTCACATGAGCTCAGTCATAACCAGACAACTGTATACCGCAAGACCAACACCATCACATCTTGTAACTAGCGGATAATTTAATTTATTTTTTCCAACTCTGTGAATGTCAAGGAGACCAACCTGTTACAATATGCAGACTTTTCCCACAAGCAATATCTCGTATTGATAATGGTTTCTTTATGGTCCAACGACAATCTCTTAAATATTTATCACTTTCTCGCCACTGAAAAACCTAGAAAAACAACATTTCTACTAAGAAGTCTTTTTTCTACATGTTTTTCGAGTTATATCGGGCAGCAGACGCTGATCAACTTCCGAAATTTTGACTCTCTCAGAAGCAAGACAACATTTCTCAATGGGTAATTCTGATCTAGGGAAGAAGAACGAAATCCAACACCACAGCCAGAACGATTGTCTTAGAATGAGTAAAACTAGAAAGATTGGTTGCTAAATGTTGTAAAAGGAAGCGGAAAGCTCTGTAAAGTTCGCAAATTTTGTATATATTTGTATTACGCATTTACGCGCGGTAAAAATAACCACTTTCCTCTCAAAAATGGTTATTTTTTTCCCGCGTGTAATGCAAATATCTACAAAATTTGCGAACTTCACGCTATACTTTCCTCATTTTACGATGCTCTTTCTAGGTGTGATCAGGGACCGGTCATTATT
>CACRXK020005024.1:9187-29499 GCA_902702795.2 Paramuricea clavata
AATCCATTTAATAAAATGCAACATTATTTTGTTTTAATGAAAAAATCAGTTATTTTCATGAGAACGATTTGTTATTCCATCTCAATTTTTCTAATCTCCAATCGCAATAACGTAAAGTATTATTACCCGCGAACCAATGAGTCGAATTTAAGAAACAACCCACTGTTAGAAAGCTGAATGGCTACGCTTTAAAATGAATGTAAACTTTAACGTTTTCGTCTATTATTTGTTTAGCAATTTACATTTCAGTCGAGGATTGCGCTTTTTTTGATACACCCTGTATATATATATATATATATATATATATATATATATATATATATATATATATATATATATATATATATATATATATATATATATATATATATATATATATATATATATATATATATATACAATTTCATATATATACAATTTCATATATAAAACTGAAATGGCTTCATTGACTATATATATATATATATATATATATATATATATATATATATATATATATATATATATATATATATATATATATATATATATATATATATATATATATATATATATATATTTTATAATATATACAATTTCATATATAAAACTGAAATGGCTTCATTGACTTATTTTTGCCTGCAAGTTTACGTTGTTCGTCTTCACTTTCTGTCTTTGGTTTCCTTTCATCTGTAACGTCGATTGAAATGTTGTCAAGTCGTTTTGGTATTTCATCCAACTGCTGCTTATCTTTAGATGCATGGTTTTTGTTCATACATTAAATTAAATTAAAATTAAAAGATATTTTTATCTACATGTATAGGAATACAATAATACAATATTTTTGTCAACATTTCTTTAAACTGATTGTAGCTTAAAGCAAAAATTCAGCAAGTAGGCTCCCAGCCATATATTGTTTGTTCATGTATTGCTGTCAATGATAAATGTATATTTGATTGGGCAAATAAATTAATAATTCAGGTTACCATATTTGGTCAAATCGATAGACAGTCCGCCCCCTCTCCAAACGTGGTGTTTCCTGAAAGCAAAAGAGAAGTTAGTTATAAGTCGTGCCAGACGGAATATGATGTGTCATAAGAAAATTAGCTACTTGAAATGTCAAACGCTGACAATACATACTGATATATATTAATTAATTAACCGTTTTCAATGCTCGCTTCATTGTAAGTCAAAACCTTGGGCTTGGATTGAACCGCAGTGACGACAATGGCAAGACTCCGTTAATTAATTGAATTGTGCATGTAGCCTATAGCGACTCAAGTGTTGTGAATCAAAGTTGCATAGTACGAAAGGAATGCCTCCTAGCCCTATATTGATTCCTACCCCTATATTGTTTTCATGTAATGAATGATTAATGATAAATGTATATTTGATTGGGCAAATGAAATAAAAATGAAAAGCTCGTGTTAATATTCAGGTTACCATATTAGGTGAAACGATAGACAGTCCACTCCCTCTTCAAACGTTGTGTTTCCCGAAAGCAAAAGAGAAATATAATTATAAACTCGTGCGAGACAGAATACGATGTGTCAATCATAAGAAAATGAGCTACTTGAAATGCCAAACACCGACAATGCATTATTAATTAATATTTTCAATGTTTGCATCGTTGTAAATCAAAACCTTGGATTCCGTATTGAGAGTGCTGCATATTATTGAACTGCAAATGACGACAATGGCAAGACTTCGTTAATTGAATTGTGTATAGCGACTCAAGTATTTTGAATCAAAGCTACTTAATAGCAAGAAATGAATGCCTTAATTCTATCTGTTATACTTCATCTCTCACTTAACGGTAAGGAAATATTACTTACATAATTTAAAGCCTCGGATTAAGCGACGGCACCGTGACCTAGCTATCACCTATATATGTATCACCTATATATAATATCACCCATATATCACCTATGCCCTATGAAAATTAATGTCAATTCACAATTGATTGGTTACCGTGTATAAAGATAATTAAATACAAATACAAATACCTATATATACAGCTAATTCAAAAAAGGATGTCCTTTGCAAACCTTGAATTATAAACCTTAAACCCTAAGCGCGCAAAGCTTAATGGGAGCACAAGTTTCGAGCTTAGTAGTTGAATGTTGGATTTGTGAATGCCGAATTGTTCTCGTAAGGAGATATTTACCATGTCTAAGGGCCTGTTCATATGGACAAAAGTTATTCCGGTTAGCGAGAAAACGTTTCGACAAGTTCACAAGCGAGATCTCGCCTTGGTATGAAAATAATATGAAAAGTTACACTGCGTTCATATGAGACAAAACGTTTCCCGTGTACCGAGATCTCGCTTGCTGACAGGCGAGATCTCGGTGACCGGGATGTTTTTCCCATATGAACACAACTTTCCCGCTTAGCGGGATAACTTTCTGTCGTGTCAGCAACTTTTCAATTCAATTGATGTTCGAATTCAGTGCTACGTCACAGCCGAAAACTTTACCCGGTAAGCGGGATAACGTTTCTCCATATGAACAGAACAAAAGTATTTGGCTAGTCGAAAAGTTTTCTCGTTAACAGGGATAACTTTTGCCCATATGAACAGGCCCTAAGAAATGAGCCCCATATATGTGATTTCTAAACTGATTAAATGATGCTCCCATTATGCTTTGCAGGCTTAGAGTTTAAGGTTTAAGGTTTAGAGTTTAAGGTTTGCAAAGGACATTAACCTTTTTTGAATTAGCTGTATATGGCACGGTCACTCTAAGCCTAAGTATGACGGTCACTCTTGCTTGCATGGTGGCTGCTGTGACTGTGATCTGAAAAAGTCTGAAAATACATAAACTAGTCATGTCTAGTTGCGTGAAATTGGAACACTTCGCATGTGAAATCGATTTCACATGTCAAGCTTTCATACATGTAACATGAAACAGAAACTTGTCATATGTGAAATTTCATTATGAAACTACTATTCGACACGATTATATTGTGAGCTATGAAATAAAAATATAAAAATAATATCGCGTTACAGAATTCTGGCATTAAATACAATATTTATTGCAGTTATTATGCATAAACCTTCGGTAATTGACCTTAGTTTTATTTTAATTAAAGGACAAAATTTCCCTACAAATCTGATGTGAACTGAAATAACTCGATTCGGTTTTCTCATGTTAAATATGTTGTTCATCCCTAAGTCACCCTCTTAATTAGGCCTATGTATAAATAAATAATACTTTTAATTTAGTTATCTGACCAGTCATGCACGTAATTGTTGTTTATTCCAAATCAGTGCGAAGTTGAAAATGTCCATATTTTTACTTCTCAAATTCATTATGACATTAATCATTCATGAGCAATTCAGCCATGAATGATAATCACCTATTTGATCACAAGATGCCATTTGGATAACCCGGTGAAACTTGATGAAAGTCACTAGTGTTTTCATCAAATATCTTAATTATATACGCATGCAAAATTACTTGAGAATTCCTAATTACGTTATGCTTGGTTAAGAATTCTATATTCAAATCAGCAAACCAAAACATTCTCGGTTACGTCTCGATTCATTTGAGAAGCCATATAAACAACTCGAGCTCGTGTCTCACCGGGATATCCAAACACTCGAAAACAATGTACTTTTCATACATTGTTCTCTCGTGTTTGGATATCCCGGTGAAACACTCGCTATCGTTGTTCATATGTTTAATACTTGAAATACTGTATTGACTATTGTATTGAGGCGCATTTCCACTATGATTTCCACTCAAGAAAAGTTTCCACGGACAGAAAATTTTCCGAAAATAAGTTGAAAATTTTCAACTTCAAAATTTTTTTCCGACGAAAAATTTGTGTCGGCCAATCACATTTTACAAATTTTTGCTAATTCCGCGGAAAATTTTCTTGAGTGGAAATTGGCCTTTTGTGTTTCAAAGTTATTACTCAAGAAGCGCTTTTGTAATTCAGGTCGTTGTAGTTATGTGACGTCATCAGATAAAATGTTCGAAAATTGGAAGAGCATTCAATTCCTCCTAAAGATGCGATTTCATCATGAGAGCTGAGAAATTATATAAACTCTCACGAACTCTCATTCTCGTCTGACTAGGGCTGACAATATCACTAAGAGGGAACATTTTTCAATGTCGCGTATCAGTTGCGATGAAAAGTGTTCAAAACCTAAAATCTTTTTGGCGTTCCTCTCTGCAAAACTTACTTTGTTTTAGCTTTATTCTGTAGCTTACACAGCTAGCAACCTTTTTAAATGATTGTATATATATGGCGGTTGAGAAACCCACAATAATAGTTAAATATTGTCTACTTAACCTAAATACAATTATCATTGATTGCTGTAAAATTGACGCCATATATTTACAGCTACAGTACAGCAATATATTAAAGCAAAACTTACTGAACTTCAGACATCATTTTCTCTTTCGCGTACCATCTAAAATCTCTTCATCCTAGCAATATTTTACAGATAAAGCAGTAAACATACCTTTTAAGTTTGTTTGCCGCTTGAGAAACATATAAAAAATTCTAAAAATTGAATATAGTCATAACCAAGTGAAAAAGTATATTCATTAGTTTTGAGCACGTGTTACGCAACATACAAAAGATTTTCCCTCTTAATTGTTTGTTTTGCTCAGCTGACCAACGGTACATATTAGCCACGGTTGTTTGGCTCATAATTATATTACCTGCGAACCTGCGGCCCTGTGATTCCGGTGCAGCGCCGGAATTATCTTCTATTATTATACGCTCACATGCAATTGATCAATTTCGAGTTTTCAACATAGGATCACGTGTCTGTCTGACATTTTACGATGTATGACAGGAGCATATTAGACAGTAGCTTATTGTAGCCAGTTAAATTTCTTGGTATAAAGTATAAACCAATTAGGTCCTGCACAGCTAAGGGCCTCTGGGGATTGCCTCACCCAAAAAATTTGAATTTTGTAAGTTCTCAGCGGCCATTTCCCGCATTTCTATATGGTGAAATTGTAGTGGAAACAAAGTAATTCCAACCTTGTGAAATTCCTATTACCATGAATTTTAAGCTTAATGTATTTTTCTTCCTTCTTCCCACACCCCTGACACTTTTTCACACACACCCCTTCAGCGAGGTGTGCAAATGATAATTATGAGTAATTACACCCATCCCCGTGTCATTGTAGCCTGCATGGCAGGCGGTCTAAAATCCCAGGCTTGCCCAATTTTAGGAACCGCCTGCCATGCAGGCTACTGTCACTGCGGTGTCCTTGAAAACAGGTAATTATTAGGTGATGTAAAGTCCGTTCTGTGCAGGCTGTTAATATTTCGCACCTTTCCGAACTTTCTTGAATTGAATCTCTAATCTGTATTAATTTACAAGCATAGCGAACCAGAAAAGTGTTAAAAATCCAGTATAATATATATCTAATCATATTTTACAACTGTAGCACTGAGTTCAAAATGTAAACAAAGCATTTGTTTTCATTACGGATTTTACATTAACCTGCGTATAGCAGTCGCTTTATTTTTAAAATTTTATTTGAGGATATTTTTATTTGAGGATACTTTTCAAATAAGATTAAAATATCCACAAATAAAATTAAAAAATACAACGACTGCTACGCAGGCTAACTTTACATCACCTTTAAATCTCTTGAGTTATTCTGTAAATATTGGATTAGGATAAGCCTAGTCCCAGACTTCGTTTTGCGGGCTTAGGACCGGAATTGCACACAGTGATTAGCAAAGAGCATGCGCTAGTTGAGGAATAAAGTAGTTATTCATTAAAGTGTATCTCGGGGAAGCTGATGTGGCATCAACTTGTCCAGTTAACCTAGTCTATAAATATATTTACACAGTACTGTTATTTTTTAGTTACTTTAGTAACGTCTGATGCATTTGTGTCACTCCTATCTGGCGAAGATACGACCAGTTGTGGAACCCAAGCCTCTCCGTGTCGTACTATATCTTATGCAATAAATCTAGTGTCAGCAGGCTCTATCATCTACCTCGATGGCATTGGTACTTCATGGCAGCGTGCTTATACATGTCAACCACTCAGAAAAGAACATGAAGGAATTTATGTTGCCAAAAACATTTCGTTCGTTAGTACTGGTTCCCGTGCTCATATTGCGTGTTCATACGGAAACTTTTGGATGGTTGATGGAAGTGGAAGAAAAGGAGGAATTCAAGTTAACTTCAAAGGACTAGCTATTAGAAATTCATCTTTTGATTTCGTCGACACTTCAGTTAACATTAAAGACTGTACATTCCGAGAGACAAAACTACCAGCGTTGAATTTCTCAATAGTTGAATTAGATTGGTTCGAATTGACCCTTGACAATGTCTTGTTTCAACAAAACGTGGGATGTATGGTTGTGAAAAGCAACAAAACAAGAAAGGGTAATATTGTTGTCAACATAAAAGACTCCGTTTTCGAGAGCAATGGTGATATTAATATCGCTACGTCATTGTCGTCCATTCTTTGGTTGAATTCTTACAACGACGATATAAATATGGAGATGAAGAATGTAAGTTTTGAAAAAAATTCATTCTTTGAAAACGGAATGATTTTCGTACATAATGAGCATGGAACAACAAATATTTCCCTCGTTAAAGTACTACTTTTTGAAAATGGATATTACAACCTGAGGACCCCTAAAAATTTACTATTCTTCGAAGGTTATAACATGGCTGTGAGGATAGAGTTTTGTCGTGCGATCAGTAGTGTCTGTCGTTTGCTGAAACTCGCTGGCCAATCAGTTCAAATGAATGTCTTCAATACTGAAGTAAAACATTTCATCAACTTTCATCCTGGTGGAGGAGTATTTGACATTGACGCGAGCCATAAATGTAATATATCACTTATATCTTCTTCATTCCGCAATGGCAGAAATCGTAGGAGTAAGTATGGTGGAGTTGTATCTGTCCGTGCTCCAATATTGACGACTATAACAATTCAAAATTCAACAATCCAGCATATTTCTACCAAAAACAACATGGTTTATGGGTGGAGTCAAGGTGGAGCCATATTTATTACATTTGTGAGAAAGGTTTACTCAAATAACATTGTTTCACTAAACATATTGAACTCTTCATTTTTGGACAATCTGTCGCAAAATGGAGGAGCGATTGCTGTGATTGGAAAGGTTTCTATCACTGTTATAAACAGTATATTTATGAGGAATAAAGCTCGGGATCACGGGGGATCGTTCTATCTCAAACTTAACTCAAACTCAACAGTAAATCTTCAAAATGTTTCCTTTGTACAAAACAGTGCTGGTAAATATGGCGGGTCAATATATTTTTCTCCTTCCTTCGAGATGGCCAGTGTTGTTGCCACATTTAAAGATGTTAATTTCACCAGAAATGAAGCTGGCACTGCTGGGGGCGCTATTAGCGTGGGGTTATGGTCAAATTTAGGAATAACTTTTAAGAAGGTGAGGTTTGTTGAAAACACTGCACGATATTCAGGCAGTGCTATTGCACTAAGTCAGTCACTAACATCCGAAGCGATCGGACATTTAGTTTTGCAAAAGTGCGTGTTTACAGGAAATTATGGGTATTATAGTGCAATTTGTGCACAAGGACGGTATAATATTAGCTGCCAAAATTCTACATTTTCCTCAAACTACGCAGATTATCTCAGTGGAGGACTTTCTCTCCAACTGAAAAACTCGATAATGAGGATTTCAAACTCGATTTTTGTCAATAATACCAGCTGGTACAATAGCGGTGGAGCAATAGGTATTTACGCTAATAACAATACCAATACTATTATAACAGATTCTATTTTTATTAAAAATACTGCCTTTAACGGGACAGGTGGAGCTATTTCTATCTTGGGGCCAACTGATGAAATAAAAAAGAAAAGATGCTATGATGCCTTCCACCCACGTTCCTGGAATTACTTAAATAGCGTGGAGTTTCATAGAACACGCTTTCAAGGAAACATTGCAAAAACCGGAAATGCTTTGCATATTACTAACGGTCTGGTGACTTTGAGAGATTGTTTAATCATCGACAATTTTGGCTTCCCTTTAGGAAGTCAAATTGTTACTTACGGCTCAGCAAAGGTAAAGATATACAACTCCGTTTTTAGAGAGACAATTGACAAAATGTCAGTCTATGGAAACGAATTCGTTTTTTCGTCTTTCTTCGGGATATACAGCAATGGACCACTTGAAGTCTATAATTCCACAGTTGATCAAGCTATACCGTCAAATGAACATCTGATTACGGTGTCCAAAATGGGACGCTTGGAGTTTGACAATTCATCAGTGATCACCTGTCCATTAGGATATCGTCTGATCAAATCCGATTATTCCTACATGAGAAATGACCTGGATGGATGTACTGTCTCCGTCACCGTCATTCGCATATTCTGTCAGCAATGTAACTCTACGTTTTACTCACTTCAAATCGGTCAATCCAAAGGTCTGAATATAGACAAAGATTTTGTGTGCACTCCATGTCCTTATGGAGCAGAATGCTTTCCCTCTATAAAATCCAAAGATAATTTCTGGGGTTACAAATCTGGCTCCCATCCACCAACACTAATGTTCACACGTTGTCCAGTTGATTATTGTAAATCACCAAAACCTGATACTGATACATATAATGCATGCGTGGGAAAACGCACTGGGATGATGTGTGGAACATGTTCACGTGGTTACACAGAGACATTACTATCAACTCACTGCACGTTAACCAAGGATTGTAAACACGGCCGGTTTTGGCTTGCATTTCTCGCTTTCGTTTGTCTTACTGCGTTCCTTTTAATTTTCAAGCCACCTGTGATAACATTTTTGGTAAAACAAGTGCTTTGGTTCAAGAAGTTATCGTGTCGTCGGTCTGCAAATCACCAGTATGATGAGGTCATCCAGGCTTTGTCTTCTGAAGAAGTCAGACGTGAAAACGGACAATATTCACATTTTGTTGAAATAATCTTTTATTTCTACCAGATCTCACAACTGTTTCTGTCTCCTTTATCCTCAGAAGAGTATTCTAAAACCAAAGTCATTCCATCTTTACTTGGTTTCTTCAATTTCCAATTCAGTATTTCCGAAAACACGTGTCCCTTTGAAGGGATGATGCCACACACAAAAAAGCTTTTTAAAATCGTGCCCATCCTCGCTACAATGACTGTTATTTACATTATATATGGTCTTCATTATCTCTGTTCTCGAGTACGTCGCACTCTCACTCCTTCCATTGCTCCTTATCTTGCAGCAAGTGTAAGAACTTTGTTTCTCAGTTACACAGTTTTGGCAACAGTGAGCATTCAGCTCATTCGATGTGTTTCTATCAATGGTGAGGTTCGATGGTTTTACAATGGAAATGTTGCATGTTATGAATGGTGGCAATATGCGGCATTCGCATTTAATGCTATCTTCGTTATCCCTTTTATATTTATCCTTGCTTGGGCTGCTTTTAAACTTTATCACGAAGCAATAACACTCAGGCAACTTCTTATAGGCTTTATTCTGCCACTTCCGAGTTTACTTTTTTGGCTTTTCTCTAAGACTTTTTCGTCTGGAATCAGTAACGTGGAGCCGGAGGAAAAATTGAATGTGCTAAAGAAAATGCTTTTAACGCCATTCCGAGAGCCAGGAGCTCTGTATTGGAAAAGTATCATGATTGCTCGCCGTTTTGTGTTGGTTGTTCTTTTTTGTGTTATCACCGAGACATCTTACAAGTTATTCTGGATGACACTCACGTGTCTTCTGGCTCTTTTCCATCACCTCAGAGTTAAACCATTTAAACATAATTGGGCAAATAATCTTGAGTCAATCTCGTTGTTATGTTTAGTTGTTTTGGGTATCATTAATCTGTACGAGTCAGTGTTAGTTGAAGCAGAGGTACTTGCACCAACTGATTCTTTCAAAGTGATACAATGGCTTGAAATTATTATCCTTGGGCTTTTCCCCTCTTCAATTTGCCTTCTGTTCTCCTTTGCAATTATTTCCTTATTTGCTCGCCTTCTTCACGTCTGCTATGGATCATTGTTTGGTTGTTTGTCCAGACGGCCATCTCGTGATCGAACTCGGCTACTTGATGTTTGTGAAAACATTTCCTACGAATAAAGAGGTTGACTGAATGCGAGGCAGGTACGGGTATGGGTCAACTTTTATCTGTTCATATCTCCACACGCCACCAGAAGCGATTGGTTTGCTGCAAAAACGCACAGTAACAAAAAACACGAACGATAAATAAAATTTTAATTAATATTGTTAAAAAGTATAAGGTACTGTATAGACTTATGTTTGTATGTAGTCGATATACAGTGTGCTCTAATATCATACTTAGATTTAGTATTGGATTGAAAAACTAATAACTATTTGACTGATAAAAATAGTTTGCATTGTGACAAAGCGTTTGCATTATGACAAAGGTGGCAACACCAATATTCTGGGTTGATGGAAATAGGTAATGTTCTAACAATATTGCAAATTATGGAAATTAGAGAATACCTTGAATTTTCTATTTTAAGAAGAAAGATGGACAATAGTAAATTTACTTACTGAGAAACAAAAAGCAACATTACAAAGAGAAGCAAAAATAACCCACAACCGGGACGAACACCAATAATAGTGGCCTTTAGTAACCCTTCACACCCTGCTGGGGTTTTTACTAATTTTTACATAAAACGAAATTTTTATGATAGGGACCACATATCATCAGTTTAAGAAACGACAGGTATGCATACACTTTAAAAATCCCTTCTAAATACCTAATTCCCATCAGTTCGAATATTGGTATTTGATTAACCAGTTACATATCAATATATTAATATACAGTATGTTAGCTAATCCTGTATAACAAGTTGAACTTTCTATTAAAACTAGCGGGGTAATACTACAAAATATAGTGGGTGCTTTTTGGGACACCCTGTATAGGTAGGAGCCAGGAGGTCTTTCGTCCTCGTAGAACTGGCCTTATACGTTCTCCTTGCTGCCCCCTGTTTGGTCGTTCTCAGTTACAATGTCTGCTGCTGTTTGAATGAATGAATGCTCATTGATTGAACGTCATACATCAGAGAATGTATTTAAATATACATATGGTGAAATGGATGCTGAAGATTGTGTGTTTCGTAAATACATTTCGATATACGTGCATGTTTAAGAATGTCGTTCTCATGGTGCATTTTACTTACGAGAAAATAAATAGATGCATGTAAATATATATACAAACTTGCATTATTTCATTACTAAAACTGAAATGGCTTCATTGACTTATTTTTGCCAAGTTTACGTTGTTCGTCTTCACTTTCTGTCTTTGGTTCCCTTTCATCTGTAACGTCGATTGAAACGTTGTCAAGTCGTTTTGGTATTTTATCCAACTGGTGCTTATCTTTAGGAATAGGTTGAGATGGTATTTTAGAATCTTTTTTGCCACGTTTTGTTCCTTTCATTAATCCCTTTTTCGCGGCTCTGTCCAATACATCGTTCGCAGAGTCAACCAATTTCTGAGAAAAAAAACGCGAGGAAAGCTTTACTAAGAGGATTAAAACTGCATGCGGCTTAATAACAAAATATTGGGCCTAATATTGTACTAATTGCAATATAAACTATGCTCAATTTAGCTGACCCGATTACTGTATACAATTACATTTATCCATTCACTTTTTCATGGCAATAAAGATCAGGATGATACCTTTCTTGTATGAGTGCGACCACAAATAGCCAAATACGATCCGATTTAAAAGTGCAGGAAATCACATTTTTCCACCGTTGGGAATTTGGGCAAATGTTCGAAAATTGGAAGAACATTTAAATCCGAAAGATGGAAAAATGCGATTTCAACCGCGACCACTTTAAATCAGATCGTATTGGGACATTTTCTATGTCTTCAGGTGAGGTTGGTTCTGCTCCTTATCTTTTGATCTAAGGTCTTTGATCTAAGGTCTATTGAACATCAATATCGTTTAATAACTTACTTAAACAGTTGACAATTTTAGCAAGTAGCTTATATTATGAAGGTGTCATTTAGCCCGCGTGCAGGCCCAAGGGAAATGATAGTGGGCCTGCAAGCAAAGCCCGGTATTTTGTACTTTCCGAGTTCGCTCACGAACGCGGCATTCTGATTGGCTGTTTGCTGTTGGATTCTAGTCAGTGATTCATCACAAAGGCTCACGATAAATCTCGATAAGCTTAAAATTCGAAAATTGATCACTTTTTTCGATTACAAATGGAACAATTGTTTACTTGAAGGAAGAGGTGTTTTTGCCGTTATGCCAATGGGGATTGCTTGTCGTGAGGTGTTGGAATAGCAACATTACGACTGGGGTAAACTATAGTAACCTTTACCACAGAGCCTTTAATACACTTGAATTTCATTAATTTCAAACAGACTTGATACGTTATATGTTCCTCAAGAAAATGATCTTTTGGTTGATGTTGAGATGCAGTTGCATGTAAGCCTATTCGAAACACTTTGCGATTTACAACGCTTCGCTGAGTGTTATGAACAGAGAAATTAACATTTTAATATATCGTTACATTATCAGACAGAGACATTATGCTATAATTAGCTATAAATAGGTTCACTGTATTAACTGTCAATCATGTACGTAATTGCTTTGTTATTGTAATTTTGTATTGTCTTCGAGTAAAATATATTGTTTTATTGTTGTTTATACGAAGGAGTTCATAGCGATTTACGAGCGAATTACGAGCGATTTATAAGCGATATACGATATTTATTACATGGCGCCCAACGTGGGGCAACTTGAAAACATAACAAGTTGAATCCAAGCGAAATTATGACCGAATCGAAAGAGAATTTAGACCGATTAAGAGCGAAGCGAGGCGGACATCGTGGTGTCTGTACTAAATTAGCGAAAGAAGCGGACGAACTCCTACATTTACCCGGCGATGTTGATGTCGATCGATGCGAAATTATCCGATCTTTACTCGAAGAGAAATTAAAAATTCTAAGCGAAATTGACGAAGAGATTTTAGGATTATGCGATGTAAAAGATATCGAACAAGAAATCGAAGAATCGGCAGAAGTTGTCTCCAGAATATTAACCGCTAAAAGGAAACTCGAAAACGCTTTAAAGCCTGGAATTTCGAAAGTGATCAACGAAAAGAATAACGTCCAACCGAGTCATTTATCACCGAATCAAGAACTAGACTATGGGAATGATAATTCAACGAACAGTACGATTATTGACAGTGGCGAACAATCAAATAGTGCGAGTCAAAGCGAAGTAAATACGAACACGTCTCAACCGACAGCGACAACAAGTACAACAACGAATGTTAAACCGAAATTACCGAAGCTGACCTTGCCGAAATTTAAAGGTGACGTAACAAAATGGAATACGTTCTGGGACTCTTACGAATCTACGATACATAAAAACGATGCTATTACGAAGGTCGATAAGTTTAATTATTTGAGTTCTTTACTCGAGGGAACTGCACTACGCGCTATTCAAGGGCTTAATCTTACGAACGCGAATTATGACGCCGCTGTAGAAATTCTCCAGGACCGTTTTGGAAGGCCACAACAAGTCATTGCGGCCCATATGGATGAAATACTTAAAGTAGAAGCTTGCACAGGAGAGAAACTATCTTCCTTAAGATACGTCTATGACAAAATTAGCGTGCATGTACGTGGTCTAGCTTCATTGGGCGTTTCCTCGGAACAATATGGAAGCCTATTGATACCGATTATAATGTCAAAGTTGCCAAGCGATATTCGCCTGCAGATCGCACGAAAGGCCACCAAAGAAGCTTGGAAGATCGATGAATTACTTACTACGATAAAACTTGAAATCGAAGCAAGAGAAATGAGCGAAAGCACTAAGTCGAGTGGGAATAATCAACAAGGCTCTAAATATCAAGATTACAACTCTAAGAACAACGGGAACAAGCCTACTGCTGCTGCTATGTTTGTGAACAATGGTCAGCTGCCCGACAATTCCAAAATCCAATGCGTTTACTGTAGTGGTCGCCATTATTCAGCATCATGCGAAAAGATTGTTCCTTGTGAAGCTCGAAAGAAAGTTCTTAGTGAATCAGGACGTTGTTTCAATTGTTTATGGAAAGGACACAACGCGAAAGACTGTAACAATGCAAGAAAGTGCCGCCACTGCCAGGGCAGGCACCACCAATCGATATGTTCACGAAATCAGAAAGTCGAAAGCGCGAAGTCAACCGAACAGCCGAAAAATGAGGAATCTACTACAACAGCCACAAAAATCTGTAAGGGTACTGTTTTACTTCAAACAGCTAGAGCAAAGGCAACGAACGGTGTAAGATCAGTTCCCGTACGCGTATTATTTGACACAGGGAGCCAGCGCTCTTATATTACGAATTCAACTCAAGCGAAATTAAAGTTGGAACCTCTTAGAAAGGAAACACTGTATTTGAACACATTTGGGGACAATAAATGCAAGCGCCAAAACTGCGAAATCTACAAATTCAATATCGAGAACCAAAACGGAAGTGAAGAGGTAGAAGTTACAGCAATTAATTTCCCTATAATATGTTCTCCACTGAACTCGAAAGTCAACACGAATTACGTGCATCTGGAAGGGCTGGAACTTGCAGACTTTGGCGGCGACGATAATGAAAGTAACAGCATCGATATCCTAATTGGCGCAGACCATTATTGGGACATTGTCACAGGTGATGTTGTCAAAGGTGAAAGTGGTCCTACAGCGGTCAGCAGCAAGCTTGGATGGTTGTTATCCGATCGAGTACCAAAATCTGCTGAACACGAAGATCCAACTGTTTCAAATCTCACCCTAACTGGTGAATCATTGGACACATCAAGATACTTCACCGCGCCAACGAACGAGGACAAGATTGTCAATTCACTAAAGCGTTTTTGGGAAACAGACTCCATAGGAATAGACAATTATCAAGCTGAACCAAACGATGATGTCAACTTCATTCGTGATATTCGATTTACAGGAGAACGGTACGAAGTTCGCCTACCTAGGAAAGAGGACAATCCTGAGGTCGGAGTCGACTACGAACTTTGTTACAATCGGTTACGGTCGTTGCATCAGAACTTAACAAGACAACCTGAGCCTCTTCGAGAATATGACAAAGGAATTCAGCAACAATTAATATCGGGAGTAATCGAGCGAGTGCCTTATCAAAGCGACGACAACAAAGAGAACGAAAACAACGTGCATTATCTTCCACATCACGGTGTAGTAAGGAAAGACAAATCGACTACAAAGTTGCGAGTGGTCTATAATGGATCAGCTACCACTGGACCAGGTGGAGTGGACCAGAGTATCTTTACAAGCCTCAGTGCGAGTGGCCGAAGGATCCAGCAGCGAGCGCCTTGGATGACACAGCTTTGAACGAAACCGTTAAGAAACCGCAGACGGTTATTCATTCACTCGTCAGTACGAAAGAAGAAGAATCAGCTGAACTGAATCTGAACGATATCATAAGTTGTGACCGTTTCAGCAGCTTCGCTAAGCTGTTGCGTGTAACAGCGTACGTGTTAAGGTTTGTCAACGAACTAAAAGTTAAACGAACTGCTAGGAACACGGAGAATATGCAAGGAGAATGTGTAGTGGGTGAATTGCGAAGACTGGAACAGATGAAAGAGTTTCAAAGGAAGACATAAACATGATCCGTTAATTAATTATTTGAGAAACCGATTATGCGAACAGTTAGACAGACTGTAGTTCGTGAAACTTTCATATTTCTAGTTACGATTATACTGGGGAGTATTGTTGAGCACTGTGTACGGCTCAACCCTGGGGAGTGTTATGAACAGAGTAATTAACATTTTAATATATCGTTACATTATCAGACAGAGACATTATGCTATAATTAGCTATAAATAGGTTCACTGTATTAACTGTCAATCATGTACGTAATTGCTTTGTTATTGTAATTTTGTATTGTCTTCGAGTAAAATATATTGTTTTGATTGTTGTTTTACGAAGGAGTTCATAGCGAATTACGAGCGATTTATTAGCGATTTACGAGCGAATTACGAGCGATTTACGATATTTATTATAAAGGTTTAGCTGAGGTGTGTGCCAAGGCATACATGTGTGATCACACCTCATTTCCAGGATGGCCTGTTTTCCTACAAGTTTTCTCAGTAAATATCACTCTGAATGAGCAATGCACCTTTATAAATGCACTCATAGTTCTGATACCCCTGGTTTAAGCTGAGGAGTTAGGTCACATTCTTTTGTTTACCTTGATCATATGCTAATTATGTTACTGGTGGATTTTTGTACAACCACAGTTAATACAACCCACATAGTTAATCTACTCTTGACTCTTGTTTATTGCAGATTTATTCCACAATGACACACTCCTTTCTGGGTGGAAAGTTACAGTACCAAGCCACACATATCTTTGGAAACTGAACATACTGTATTTTAATACATGCTTCCAGAAATTATGTCACCTTGGCTATAGAGATTCATTTTCATGATTGAGACATTGGACTAACTCATGCCACATACATGAAAATGAGGCTCCATAGCCAAGGTGAAATACATTCTAGAAAGGTGTATTTGACTTTTTTGTAAAATTATTAGCAGTAAACAATTTAAAAAACAAAAATGTATAATTTTAATTGCTATAAAACTTATTTACACTTCAATAAAGTTATCATAATAATATAATTATTTATGTTGTTATGCATGGTATAATAATTAACTAATTCATTTTGTTGTTCTGCATGTTTTTCTGCATGTTGATGTCTCAGTGCCATCTTTTGTGTACATATAATTTCTGCAAAATAAAAGATGACATTATTATCATCATATGATACGTACATATTATACATCTTCACATCACAAAAATATCATAATGATATACACATATGTTAACCCTTCACAAGTGGCAATGTGTCTTGATATGCCTTACTGTATGTAAAAAGCACTCTCACACTTGCTTTTTATATAGTTATTTTAATATAAATAACGCAACATAAATTTACATGTTGTCCGTTTTATCCCAACTAACTTCCGATTGCCCTACACGTGTCTTTTTAATCGTCTCACCACGTGACAGCTCACGTGATTATAACAGAACCAATAATGTTATTAAAAGTAAATAAATGTGTAATGTAAAACGTCATGCACTAGATTAATGTTTTCTACATCCTCCCCAACCGGAAAGATTCGCTAACAGTTTAAATGTTTCGCTATGTATACTGTTCGCGAATTCTCCGCAAGTTTTCTCCATCGATCGCTGCCTTCCTCGTTGGTCTTCTACTTCCTTTTCGCTCATCCGCTCTTGACTCGGTCTCAGTCGTGTTATGCTGTTCTGCGTTCCTATCGTTGTCATCCCCTTCATGCTTGTCGACGTCATCCTGGACGATCTCGAAAGGTATTAGCTTTTGTAACGGTCTGTGAACCGACGACTAAGATCCACTCTTTGATAGAACCTTCAATTTAGCTCCCCTGACCAGTCCATCACGTCCTTTCACCAGCTGCAAGACTCTTCCAATCCTCCACTGTGCCCGAGGTGCTGGTTCATCCTCTTTAATCAAAACAACATCACCAACGGTCAGACCTCGCGTATTGGTTTTCCTTTTCCGGTAGAGGTTCATTTGTCTCAGCTCGTTCAAATATTCCCTTCGAAACCGCGTCCAACAATCTCTCAATATTTTCCGTAAGTGTTTCAACCGCTGTTTGTACTGTCCAAGGCTCGCCGTAAGTATGGTATCCGTGTTTTTCATCCGATTGCAGTAGCCTCGCCCGTACATCAGGTGGAATGGCGTCAAAGGTTCGTCCAAATCATCCTCGCTGACATACGTAAGTGGCCGATTGTTGATTGCCACTTCTACTTCGCACAAGATTGTCTGCTGCTCTTCGAATGTCGTATATGCTCTCCCGAGAGTCTTCTTTAAACAACCCTTAACTGTCCGGACGAGTCGCTCGTAAAAGCCACCCCACCATGGGGACGCTGGTAGAATAAACTGTTGCCGAATGCCTTGATATGACATGAATCGTTTGACCTCCGCTGACTTGAAATTAAAGTTGTCGTTGATAATGACATCCGGCACACCCCTACGAGCTACAAATCTCCGAAATCCTCGCAAAAATCCGTCACTTGACATCGAGTAGACCAGTTCGAGGTGGATCGCTCTGCTTGTGGCACACGTTAGCAGTAGAATGTACGTCTTGACCGTTTCTGCACCATCTTTCACAAACAACGGTCCAGCAAAATCCAAGCCCGTCGCTTGAAACGCGAATCCCGAATGATCGATTCTACACTGTGGCAGATCAGGACTAGCAGGAGCACACATCGGCTTTCCTTGGTACCGTTTGCAAATCACACATTTTCTGAGGACTTCCTTGACACTTTTTCTCCCTTTCACAATCCAGTAGTTTGACCGTACTCTTGCCAATGTCGACTTCACTCCGTGGTGCATACTCGCCTTATGCGCGTCCCAAATGACTAATTGTGTGAAATAGCTTTCGTTTCCTCGTAATATCATTGGATGCTGGTCTTGGTACCGCAGATTAGAATTAGCGAACCGTCCCTTTAACCGTAAAAATCCGTCTTTGTCTTCGAACAAATTCAATGAAGCACAAACGTTAGCAAAATTTGATTGTCCCTTTATCAGAGATTGTTCTTCTTTAATCCACATGTGTAACGCTTGCTCGTATTCGTCAGCCGTTAGAACGTTCTCCGTGATTAAGTTTCCATGGTTCTTCGTTCGTTTTCGCAAATTGTTCAAGAATCTTATTACGTAACCGGTGGTGACAACCAATTTGTACAACGAGCTATACCGAGTGCAGTCTATGACATCAGACAATGAACACGTTTCGCCTGATATGTCATTCCGTGTCGCGTTGTTGAAAAGAACATCAGAAGAATGACTAACCTCTTCCACAACCTTCCCGCCCAAAGACGTTTGATCACAAAGGGTATCACTTCTCTCGCCTCTGTATGCAGAAGGTTGAGACAACAACACCGAAGGACCAGTAAACCAACATCCTGAGAAACACTCAACTAGACTAGTTGATATCCTAGTGGGGATATCTGCAGGATTCAGTTCTCCTTTAACAAAATTCCACCGCTCACGATCGACAACCTTTCTAATGGTGACAACTCTATTCTCCACCCAAGGTTCCCAGCTTCGCTCCTTTCCCCTTATCCAACTCAACGCCACCTCTGAATCCGACCAACAGAATATTTCATCCAACTCTACACGCCCTCGTATACCAAGTACAACCTCATTGATCAACTTGCTCAATAACAAACACCCCAATAGTTCCAACCTGGGAATAGTAAGGGTTTTTAAAGGCGCCACCTTGGTTTTCGCCGCCAAAAAAGACACTTTTGCACTTTTACTGCAAACAAACCGCAGATAAATGACCGCACTATAGACTTCTTTTGAACTATCACAAAACCCGTGAAGTTCAACTCGGATTCCGGAATGAAAATTTAAATGAAAAACAAACCGAGGTTGTCTTACTTCCCGCAGACATTTTAATTCCTCTAAAAACTTGTTCCAAATTGACGCAAGTGCCGGTGGGATAAGGTCATCCCAATTTAATTTTCCTTTACATAACAACTGAAATATTGTTTTGATTCTGGCGGTGACGGGAGCAATCACACCCAATGGATCGAAAATCGAGGCCGATGCACTCAGTAAATTCCGCTTGGTTTGCTTCAGGCTCGCACATTTGCTCAAGAAATTATCGAACTGAAAAACAAACTCATCCGTGATGGTATCCCACGCAACACCTAAGACAGCCTGATTTGGCGTAACTAAATTAGGCGACATTACCTCGACATAAGTAAGATCTTCCCCTAGGGGTGGGGAATTAGGTTTGTCACCCATTGTCGATGAAATATATGCTCGAAGTTCTGGATCGTTAGTTACCCACTTACGTAATTCAAACCCTCCCTCTAGCATAATGGCTTTACTAGTCTCATATATTTCCTTAGCTGTACCAACGCTATCGCCTCCACTAACCAAATCATCTACGTACAAATCCTCGCGAATACGCTCTACGACTGCACTCTCCTTCTCTACATACTTGCTAAGGTGGTGCCTCAACGTCGCGTTTAACAAGAAAGGACTACTCGTTAGTCCAAAAACTACCCGTAAAAATCTGTAAGTGATTATTTTTTCCTCTTTCGAATTGAGGTCATACCACAAAAACCGTACAAAATCTCTATGCTCCCTAGATATAGCGATGTTAAGGAACGCCTGTTTTATATCTGCTAGGATGCCTATCTTATTAAGCCTAAATCTCACTAGGATGTCAAATATCTTGGCAATAAGATTTGGTCCTGAATACAAACATTGGTTAAGTGAGGGGCCGTTAACCTGACACGAAGCGTCGAAAACTGCCCGAATTTTCGTAGTCTGCTTGTCCTCACGCACGATTGGTCGATGCGGGAGATAATGGA
>CACRXK020005025.1:13779-29496 GCA_902702795.2 Paramuricea clavata
TCGACTTCATTTCCGTCTCCATCCAAGCAATGAGACCTTGTAAGCTTGCTGGCTTTTCATTCCTTTCCAACTCACGAGCCCAAATCTTTCTATCTTCCACACACATTTTCTGTTCTATTAGTGATAACATGTGATTGTTATCCATATCATGGGGTTTTCCCACTCCCTTCATCGTATTGAAACTACGCTTTACTAAATGCACCAGATCACAAAAGCGTGAATCTTTTCCTTCTTTCAGGGGTCGGAACTTTGACAGGTCTTGGGTTACTTGGTCCGACACATATCTGGGGTCTCCATAGATTGAGTCTAAATATTGCCATGCACCATCATAATCTGTACCAATTCCTTTGATAAGCTCTAGGGGTTTTCCCTGCAAGCATGCACGAAGGTACGTCATTGCATCTCGTTTAGTGTATCTAGATTCAATAGCATGCTTAAAGTCATCTCGAAAAATACTGTACTCTCTGACATCACCACTAAATCGAGGCATTTTGAAACCACAAACAGGTTGAACATTTGAAATACTTTGGGCACCCTCACTTGAACTTGGACTATTGTGTTCTTGACCTTGGTGGGTTGGGGGTTGACCTTGGTGGGATGGGGTTTGACCTTGGTGGGATGGGGGTTGACCTTGGTGGGTTGGGGGTTGACCTTGGTGGGATGGGGTTTGACTTTGGTGAGATGGGGTTGACCTTGGTGGGATGGGGGTTGACCTTGGTGGGATGGGGGTTGACCTTGGTGGGATAGGGGTTGACCTTCATGGGTTGGGGGTTGACCCTCATGGGTTGGGGGTTGACCTTCGTGGGTTGGGGATTGACCTTGGTGGGATGGGCCTTGACCGGATAGCTGGATACAAAGGCTGGATCGGATAGCGCTTAGCCTGCTCAGCAGCCCGCACCCGAAATTTTTCCAGTTTCCTTTGAACGAAATTTCGGGCTAGATAGTGCTATCCACGGCCGGATTGTGATTTTTTTAAACCTTTCTGAAATTGTCCGTTGATTGATATATAAGTATATATAACCCAGATTAAAGATTACCCGGATTTGTAACTTGAAGCCTCTTTTTATTAATTGTGGATTCCATAATCCGTACTTACAACGGTCGAAAAAATCACTATCTTGTGGTCGATGAGCGACATGAGCGCTATCCAACCGGCCCCAGGCCAATTATCATTAAAGGTGATCTACAGTCCGTATGTAAACAAAGCCTTTGTTTACATTTTTGCGTCCAAAATATTGAGCTTTATTCGGTAACTATTTATATTTTCAAGCTTCTGGAGTATAATAAATGATCAAGAAACAATAATCTGGCTTTGCAAGAACCCAAAACATAGTTAAACTGTTTATATCATAAAAAGTGGGCTCCTTTGTGCACATGCGCAGATCGGACTGTAGATCACCTTTAATAATTGCAAATTTCCATCGAAATTTAATTCGTTGAATTTAATGCTTCTGAATTTTACTCGACGGAATTTCTACGGAATTTCAACTAAACCACTTAAAGCATCCATTTCTCTAGAAAAAAAACAAACAGCAGCATTAAATTCAACGAATTAAATTCGACTGAAATTCGACGTCTAAAGGCCATTTTCCACTAGGTGGAATTTTCCGCGCGGAGCGGAATTTTTCTTTGTCTTGTGAGTTCTCGGGTGGAACTAATTAGAAAAGACAAAGAGAAATTCCGCTCCGCGCGGAAAATTCCGCCTAGTGGAAAACGGCCTTTAAACAGGTCTTATTTGAACAGTTCGTCACAATTCACCGTGAAATTGCACACATGCAGGTGTCATGAGGTGTGTCAAACATGTGTGTCCGAGAAAGAGATTTATTTCAATCATTGTATTAGCCTGAACCAAGCTAAATCGATTCTATTATATTATTTTAATGTTTATTGAATGATTTTTCAAGATGAATGAACTCCCTCCATCATGTAACAAGGGATTTCAGACAACCATAAAACCTTTCAATGTTTGGCAGTGGTTAAAAGTTCAAAAGGTAATATTAATTAATGTTTAGGATGAAGGCAAAATATTTGCACCTGCTCATAAGGCAAGGGTTTTCAATCTCCGATGGGATATTAATACCACCTCGAATAATACGCCAGCAATATATTGGATCGCCTTAAACATTCTATTGCATTAAAATAAATCAAACAATTTAGATAGAATGAACTTTAACTTCTATTGACATTCAATTTCTAAGAACAATCAGTAGCTATTTGTCGCATTTTGTAAATGGAAAGAGCATTATTGACTAAGTTGGCCTGACCAACACAGTCCTTGGCTTTAGTTTATCAGTGCGACCTTATCAGTTAGCCTTAGAAAGACATTATAATACAGAAATTATTTTTGTCATATTATATTTATCACATAGTTGTGATGGCATGGTAATATTTAATGTGAATCATGCCTAGAAATTACATATTTTATTCCTTTCCAAAGCTATTGGTGAACAATGCCATCATTGGAATTATTATTGGTCTGCTTTCATCATTGATCCTGCTCACAATTGCGACAACAAACGTCATCATTGGTGTCATGGCAACACTGACTATTGCTATGGTAACATGTGGTGTTATCGCAATGATCTCAGTTGTTGGATGGAGTCTTGGTATACTGGAGTCTCTTAACCTCACATTAATTGTCGGTCTCTCTGTAGATTACGTGGTACATTTAGCTGAAGGGTATATCAGTCCTCGAAGATCAGGACAGGGTCACTAGAGTAAAGTACACTTTGGGTCATGTAGGGATATCTGTGTTCTCCGGTGCTTGTACTACGCTTGGATCCTCCGTCTTCATGCTGGCAGCAAAGATTCTCTTCTTTTCACAATTCGGGATATTTATATTCTGAACAATCGCCTTCTCAATTCTTTATGCGTTGTTCTTCTTTACAACAGTTTTGGCACTGATTGGTCCGGAGGGTAATACTGGATCACTTCGACCAATCATGAGACGCGTTGAAAATTTTATTTGCTGCAAACAAGACGTAATGGATGAGAATGCCCGCGGGGAAGATGGATTTTCCAATCAAGATTTGAGGAACGGTACGGTTGTTATAACAAAATTGTGATAAAATGACTGAAAAGTGAACTTGAATACTAGTATTAAGCAGTTATTGGATGAGGTTTTTGTGATATAACACTTACCGAGACCTTGATACTTCGGGTTATCACAAAAACCGAATTCAATAACTGTTTTATAAACTTTTATTATACATCGCATTCTATAACTCTTTCGACAAACAGTGATTTGTCGTGCTAAACCACGTTTTGTTCTCAGAAAAGCAGTGAAAACGAAATAAAATATCACAATAACAACATAAAAATATTAGAAATCTCATTTAGTACCTACTAAAGTTCCAATAAAAAATATAAAAAAGATCTGCTTTTTGCACAAAAGCATTCACGAAAACGCCGTTCTTTCATGTTGTTTTTCTTGTTGAAAGTTATTCATGAATTAATTTAAAACTGCCGCTTGCTATAAATTACATACCGCTGGCTCAACCTATACACATAACTCGTGTAGGCTGCGTGATTGCCATATTTAGTTGTAAGCTATTAACCGATCAAAACGCCCATGCAGCGACTAGAATGTATAATAATAAGTTACCAGCCTAGCAAGCATTATTGTATAGTCTACACTTGAAATCAAGTTTTATGCTAACTTAACTTAATGAATGTCTCACTGTACTAAACAAATTGGTTAAAATAATTCAGAAATTAGTTGTCTGTGAGGGACATTTTTAGGCATGAACTTACTGGTAATCTACCAACACGCATGCAATACAATAATAACTACTTAATTAACTATACAAAAATAAACTGGGACTGTGCCCCACTCATCTTGGGATGCGCCGGCATAATATGTTTTTGTTTCTCCACTTTTTACAAGGCTAAAAGTTCTTATTACAGTAACAGTACAGTATAAACAGTGTATTTTATTAGGCTTTTTCCCTTTAGAATTCTAAATATTTCTTCTACGGCAATGCTGGAAATGGTATTTGCCAGCCTCGTACCCAGGCGTCTTCTGCATGATTTATTCAACATGAGCTCCACCTTTGAATTTACTATATGAGTAAATTCTTAAACACGTCCGAATTTATCATTAGGGACCGGTCATTATTTATGGTGGGGGGTGGCACCGAAGAGAAAAAGGTTGGGTAAACAAAATTTTGAGTAAGTAAAAGGTTGGGTAAATGAAAAACAAAACAACTCAAGGGTTGGGTAATAAAAATTTATTGTCATTTCCAAAGCATGACCCACTGAAATATTGGAGACTGAAAAGCAATGTCAACAGTCATTTGTCAATACAATATGTGAATCAATCAGAGTCACTATCTTGATCATAGTTTGACAAAACAAATTGTGTTTCCAAAGAATTACATGTGCAGACAACATGAAACTTTAGACTGCAGAAAATCTCACAAGCCGTTATCAAACTCATGTCACTGAAGTGATAAAGGACATGTATGACAACTGAATGGTATCCTTTTGTTTTGGCCTGGGGTGGGTAGTTAATTTTTAATTGATATTTGAGGTTGGGTAATCAAATTTTTGTCTTTTTAATGGTTGGGTCAGCAAAATTTTTGACACGGAAAACATTTCTCTTCGGTGCCACCCCCCGCCATAAATAATGACCGGTCCCTAATGTTAAATTAAGTTTATCATTATGATAAATTCGCGGCACATTTTGAATTTATCAATAGAGTTAATCATAAAACCACAAGCATTGCACAAGGTTTCCCGTTATAAATGTAATGGCACGAAAAGGGAGGCTGATCGCGAAGGGGTGGGAAGTTTTTCAATTTTTTTAAAAAAATAGTTTTTAAAAAAGTTTTAAAAAGTTTTAAAAGAGTTTTGAAAAGCAAGAAAAGTTTAAAAAGTTAGATTTTTAAAAAATTTTAAAAAATTTAAAAAGTTAAAAAAATTAGGGTTAGGGGTTAGTCGTTAGGGGTTAGGGGTTAGTGGTTAGGGTTGGGGTTAGGGTTAGTGTTAGGTGCCGCGAATTTATTATTATGATAAATTCAAAATTTGCCGCGAATTTATCCTAATGATAAATTCGAACGTGTTTAAAAATTTACTCATATAGTAAATTCAAAGGTGGAGCTCATGCTGGATTTATTCGATTCAATTATCTTCTTGCATAATTTATTCAATTTAGTACACGCGCGCGGGGGAGCGCATTTAAAACAGAAGCGCCTGTGAAAACCGTAAGTAGTACAATAAAAAGTATAGTACAGTCAATACTTAATACTTACTACTTTAGTTGACGTTCATACTACACTCGAGCGAAATAATGTAGCAATCTCGTACCCAGAGCAATGCCTGTGCGCGGGCTGGGATGGCATTGGCTCTGGGGAAATTGAATTTTTCCTCAGCTCTGATTGGTTTAAAGTTTATCAATCGTGCATGCCGACAAAGAACCGGAACCCCTAAATTTAGGGGTTCCGGTTGTCAATTTCCCCTGAGCCCTCTGCCCAGAGCCAATGCCATCCTAGCCCGCGCATAGGCATTGCTCTGGGTACGAGATTGCGCCGTTAGTGTTACAGTTTGTTTACAAATTAAATTCGCACTCATGTAAGGCCAAAATATCTCAAACAGAGCAAATTAAAGAAATTTAAACGGAAAGCATTCGATTTCAGTATTGTTTTGAGACCTGAGATGCTTGGTTTGCAAGCGGTACAAAAACGTAACGGCGTTTGTGTTCACACAAAGCGCTCCGTTTAGAAATCGTGCTCAAATTGTTACGGCAAAAGTGACGTTTTCTAACAATTTCGCTCCGGCGTAGTGTGAACGACTGAACGTGATCTTAACGACACTGACATGGCCACCTCACTTTTTAGCCGGTTACAGACGAGCATGTTTTCTATATGACAAGTTTTTATGTGACAAGCTTTATTTGCCAAGTGCACGTGTGTATATGCAACACATTTTATATGACAAGTTTTCATATGACAAGTTTTATTTACTGGTGTGAACGTGTCAACAAGTTTACTTTGACAATTTATTAGTAGCCAGCTGGCCAATCACATCAAATGCTCAGATTACTTTCACGAGTTTTCTTTACCCACACAGACGAACAAAATTTGTACTTTGACAATTTTTTCTATGAAAAGAATGCATAGCATAGAATCATAGAAAAAATTGTCAAAGTTGCGCGTACAGACGAGCAAATAAAACTGGTCACATAAAAACTTGTCATAGAAAACTTGCTCGTCTGTAACCGGCTTTTCAGTCGCTCCAACCTTCCTGTAACAGGATCATTACAAAATTAAAAAACACATTATTTGGGATATTGCAAGGTAATTAATTACCAAATGTCACTAAACGTCTCACTATCTTGATGGATACATTCGTGCAAATAACTATAAAGCTGATTGTTTATAATCGTAATTCATTCTTACATTTGGTCAGAAAGAAAAAAAATCGCCATTTTAATTCCATTGATGATACTATAGCTACTTATATAATACTGCGTTTAAAACGCGTGCGAAGATGCTATAGTCACTGACGTACGCGCGTTACATAAACACTAGGTATAATTGCCATTGCCAGCATTGGTACACGGTTTTAAATACTATTATACTAACGTTTAAAACATATAAAATTCAAGTCAGTGGTGTAAATTGCACACGACTTGATGACCAATGTCCACTTAATTCTCGAGGTATTTTAACAGTCGGTGAAGTTGGTAATGCATGTATTGGGAAAAGACGATATGAGGCAGATTGGTCTATATATGTTGGGAATGGTTGTCGTGTTAGTAGAATGTTGGGTCTGAATGGTAACTGTTGATTTTCTTGTACACAGTGTTCTTGATGGTTCCAAAGTAATGGATTCCTTCCTATTGTAGAAAAGGCGGGGTTGAGAAGTTGGATTGGATATTGAGATTCTAGTTTTCTTTGTTTAGCTCTACGATTTTTGAACCACACCTAAATAAAATATGAGGCAGATACTAATATAATAATCTTTATTCATCAAAATACCAATACAGGCACATATGAAATTACATACAATAAAAGATACAAAGTGTATCTATATGTGATAGTTGTTATAAGATATAAGATTATAAAAAGTGCATTAACATTTTTTATATCATGAATGAATTTTTTATATCATGAATAATTGTTTCAACAATACAATATATGGTAAATATTTTATGCTTTCAATGGCTCTGCTAAACAGTGCAGTTACTAAAGTAACAGTCATAATTGCTGGTTAAACGTTAGATGCAGCTGCAGTGTATTACACATGAAAGATGTAATTGCAATACATGTGGTAAATTTCAAAACTATCGCAACGATTCCCACGAATTGGCATGCAGCAAATCAATTTCATTCACCCTTAATTTGTTAAAACACGCATCAATATCAGTATCAAGTATGAAAAAGAGTACATATAGGAAGACGTGCATTTTCACCATGTCCCAAACATTGTGCGACAAACTAGCCTTGTATGATCATGCGAATGAATCGGAATTCAAGTCAGACTCCTTGGCCTTGTACTTAATGTTGAATCATGTATTTTTTTATAGAATATGGAATCATTAGTTCCGAGTTTCAGAAAAGCGCCATCTTCTATTGGTCCAGGAGTTAATACACTGCAATGTTGCTCAAATTCGCACGTGCGAGTGAGGTGAACGTATTACGTATAATCAGAAAACTGCAATAGTAATTGAACTGAAACTAGCATATGCCGATCGACCACTGGCATTGTGCCACCAACCGCGCTATAGCTAGCGCACTAGATAACTGATCCAAAACCTCTGTTCGTAACCCGATGGACTGGCATTCACCTATCGAGTAAAGCGGTGCAGTTGGGCCATTGGTTTTCAAATGTATGGAATCCGATTATACCAAATCTCCATGTTCTGTCAGAAATGATTGGGAAGTGCCCCCTAGTTGTTCATTCATCTTGATTATACTTACTGATATAGCTATATAGGTTACGTTTGACATACCTGTATCCTTGATTCGGGCAGATTTGTGAACGAAGCCAGTCTTTCGCGCATGAATACATCAGGATAATGCGTCCTTGCAAACGCTCTTTCCATCGTTGATAACTGGTGTTGAGTAAATGCTGTTCTAGCTCTTCGGGATTTGTTTTTAGCTGCCTCCGTTTGCACAATCATTGCATCTGAAAATTGTATATTTGTCATTTTTAAATAATACTCGTAAAAGCTAGTGAAGTCAGTGAATGTATTAATTGTATTTAAGCTGAATGTTTAATACAGGCACTTTTTGCCAATGCTGTGATGCAACAGATGATTTATGTATATAGTACAGTACCACATTTAAAAAGTGCATTTTCGATATACTTTTAATTTTCAAGCGAGCAATCATATAGTGAAAGATAAATTTTATTGCATGATTTCGGTGAAAATACCAGACTGGAGTGTTCAAGAGTTTAGTTAACTATACAGGATTACAGCACCATGAACGAATATATACGATAGAGCTAGTATTATATTTCCATGGGTAAAAATATCCATGCATAAAAGTCATAAAAGACACATTACGTACCTGCCAACTTTTTCGCTAACGCCTTTGCTTTATTTGAATTTCTGTTATCTCCTTTAATTTTCTTGTTGTCTTCATGGTTATCTGGCCTTAGTAAAACGTCAATAGAGTACGAATCAGATTTTGCCATGCTTGTTTCTGCTGGCCGCCAAATTGCCAATCCTGCACAAACTCTTTTATTCAATTTTGAAAATTTCTGGAACCGTGATGCATGTGCAAGGACGACATGATCTGTACATGGGGTCAGTTAGCACTTTGGATCTTAATTAAGAAGGAAACGTTCTAATCCTCAAGGATATTAAGGAAAACAAGTTTTTAAGCAATAATCTAATTATGTTTTATCTCGTTTTGGCTTACTAATGCCGGGGCGTGTTTATCGCATTAGTAAAATTGATTAGCGGCACTTCAGAGAGAACCGTGAGGCAAATTTTTGGAAAATTAGCTCCTTCGTTTTGGAAGCTTGACGGATAAAATAAAACATTATTGCAGAAATAAAATTTATTAAACATAAAACAGCTCAACATTGTTGAGAACATTTATCTCAATTTTTATTACTGTCAAAACTTTCTGAAAGAATTAGAACAGATATTGTGGACACAAAGAGAAGATTAAATTAAGCTAATCCCCTGTTTTTCTGGTAAGGATCGTATTTTAAATACACTTGAAGATCATTAATATTCGGTGACATTTCGTACGCATGCTATTTCTATTTGTTAACTTTCTCCAAAAACTTTATATCCTGAATGAAGAATCATTTAAAAATTATGACATACACGTTGTCCAGTTTTTCATAATTTATAGCATGATTGGTTTTGAATTAAAAAGCCCAACAGGTGATTGTAAAGTTTAATGAGCCTTTAAGTCAGGAAACATTAGAGGATTTAGTTAAGTAAATGTACAGAATTAAGTAGTATTATCTAAATCAACTAAAAATCGGCCTTTATGAATAGGCCAGCTTTCACTGATCTTTATTTACACTAAATAGGTAAATTAAAATTTCCTATTGCATGTGATTGAAGTATTAAGGAAACCCATAGATAGCATATGACCCTAAATTCCTAATCTAGCAGATTTCTCCTGTAGATTTTCATCGCTTACTAAAATGTGGGAGAAAAAATTTCTGCAGGCGATTTGGTTTTCATTTGACCTCATTTCCTTTCACAGAATCTAAGAGTATTATGAGGCGTTGAGAAAATGATTGATGGCATTTTAATTGTTCGTCAGAGAGACAAACGAATCTCTACTCCTGAGATTAAGAATTTTATGGAACAAAAAGCTATTTAATCATCAAGTGTTTATTGGGGTCGTTCACTTAAATCTGAACAGCTTTATCTACTTTAAACATTGAACTATAGACACACATATAAATATAGTTCTATATTTAGCTCAATAAAAATAGAGTGCACGTTGCATCCCATTGGCAAAAAGCTTTGCCGAGTACTATATTTAAGCGGCTGTGTTTTCTTACACAACCACAAGTCAAGTATGACTTAATTAATAACAAGAAATGGATACCCCCCGAGCTTCGTTGATCAGTGAAATGCATAATTTACTGCTTAACCTTGGGAAAGTGCATATACACCAGTGAATATTATTCCAATTTTAATGCATTAATATAGCTATCAGCCTATCATGCCGCTTGATCCATGTCACAAACAAGAGCGGTGTCGCTAATTATCAGTAGTAGCTCTGTTATAGTATTCTGCGCGCAGTCACTCACGACATCGTCAAACAATGAGACTGCGCGCAGGCTATATAGTGGTAAAATATTTACTCTGATTTTCAACATGATGCAAGTTCATGATATTTTTAGTTGTATATAGAAGTGGCTATACGGGTATAACAGAACATTTTACACGTTCCCAAAATATGTAGTTTGCAACGACTGCATTAATTAGTACCAGTCATACCCTGCTCCTGGGTTCCCGAGGGCTTCAGAAAGTTTTTCTGTGTAACGATGTCTCAAGACCTTTAAAAACCTGAAAACCTCTGGCACCCAGCGTACGACTGCATGGAAATTGTATATAAATTAATTTGAAATTGTTTTATAGGCGACTTTGATCACAAGTCAATTCCTCACTAGTCATTCCTACGGCCTAAATTAGTTAAAACACGGCAAATTTGTCAACTATATAGTTCCAATTCCAGGGTCTCCGCTCTGTACCTAATATTAGCACCTGCATGTCTGATATATAACATATAGAAGTCCACATACGAGGGGCGAAATCCGATTCCAACTTTGAAGACAGTTGGAGAACTTGGAGTCAGTATAATGTAACATATTCAATAGCCTCCCCTCAACAAGCCCATCTTCCGCCGTCTTAATTGTATTTGGACAAATAAACGCATATGACAAATTACTTTTTATAACTAAGTTTAAGAAAGGAATTTGTTATGGATTAACAATTTAACACGATTTGCTCTTTAAATTTCTCTAAAACTCAAACTACGTTAATACGGCGCCCGATTACAGTCGTTCACAGACGAGCAGGTTTCAAGGTTTCATATATATATATATGATAAGTTTCAGTTATTTGTGAATTGCACGTGTGTACGTACAGCAAATTTTCTACGACAAGTTTTTGGCCGTTTTCTGTCCCCGGACGTGATTCGACAACGCGGCGCGATTTTTCGATTTTCACAGTGACCGCGGATAACTTTGATCCTGGTTTAATTTTTTCAAATATTTAGAAGCGCCATAACATTTTGAGTTATTTGGTCTACATATCTTTTAAAATTTCCTTTCTTTGGCTTATTAACAGTCAAAAACTGAAAAATCGCGCCGCGTTCTCGAATCGAGATGGCGTTAAAATCCCACTAACGATGGAAGAATGTGTTTCGGCCTGTAAAGTGCCTATGACACGAAATTTCACCCCAAAGGTTTATGGTTGTGTTGTAAAGATCAATTAAAAAGACTTAATAATTTCTTTTATAGAATTTTGATAACTTGGTTCATTTGCAAGATATTCAACTTTGTTTCATATGCAAATATCACCGGTGTGACATCACATCACATAATGAGTTTTCAGAAAAGTATAGTTTTCTTGACGAATATGTGTCTAAAAAACTTAAAAATTGCCCTTGTATATGTATTAGTTTCATAACTGGTAGTTAACCGTCTGTATTTGTTTGTAAACATATTTTATCAAGATTCAAGGTAAAATATTGCGTTTTCAAAATATCATTATGCGATGTGATGCCACACCGGTGATATTTGCATATGAAACAAAGTTGAATATCTTGCAAAGGAAGCAAGTTACCAAAATTCTATAAAAGAAATTATTAAGTCATTTTAAGTGATCTTTATACAATGCAATCATAAACATTTGGGGAGAAATTTCGTGTCATAGGCACTATAAGTTATACTATGCGACAATATATATCTGTGTCCAAGTCAACCGCATTTAAATCAGTATTCAAATTACTTTATCAAATGTTTTGTATGACCCAGTGGCCAGTGCACTTGTCCAAAAGCTAGTGTGCTAGCTTTTGAACAACTGTATTATCAGGAAAATCTTGGCAAATCGAAAAGCGTGTTTAAGGTTTCAATAGACTCCTAGCCCGATAATTTATTTTATTTTATTTTATTCCTTTTATGTAATAAATAATAATAGTATTTCATATGGGCGAATCATTAAAATAAATATAAAAAAGTGTATAGAGACGAGCAAATTAAAGTTGGCATATCAAAACTTGTCATAGAAAACGTGTTCGTCTATAACCGTCTGCACGCAATTCAGTATTCCAGCTCTAGTTCATAGAACGGAAGGAAATGCTTGCCACAATTAATGATTAGGTGGTGTGAGGATTATCTCAAATTTGCACTGTTTTATATCCGATATATCGTGAGAAATATGCCAGTTATTAGGAAAATGATTTCGGTTTATTGACAAAGGTTGATGTATTCCCAGAATGGCATATTTTATTTATGAGCGCCAAGCCTCATTCAAACTGAATGTTTGCCGTTGACCTTGCATGTTCGTGCAAATTTTCTATAGCCAAATTTTCGGCCAATCAGTAAGATCCCCCCGCGCAGGCCGCGCTTAGGCCTCGTCGCCACGGCCTGTACGCTACTATATTCTATTATCAGTAGAAGCTATTTAAAATTCACAGGAGCATAAAATCTTGTGCTTGATTTCTAAATTTCTAAATTAAAGGTCTCGTTTTTGACTTAACATCTGTCAGTCTTAAGCTTTGTGGTTACCCGGAGTGTGGGGCAGTTAAACTGGGAAATATATCCAAATCCAGAACAACATTCTTCCCTTATTCCAAAGGTGTTCACCGAATGAAAATATTCTTACCATTGCACGAATAAAAACAAACATTATTTGTATATTCTCGTAATAGTAGTTCTGTAGTTGTACCAGTACAAGAGCTTCAATGGTTGCAATTGAGCAAGTGCCAAATAATACAGAAATCGAAGACATTCATGATATTGATAATGACTTATCTTTTTTTAACCGAAGTAGAAAGGGGTATATTTAGTGAGTTTGAGGGTTTGGATGATGTCTCTGATGAGATTCTAGCGAGTATTCCAATGGCAATGGCAGAATTACCGCCGGGCAAATACGTATGTTGAAAATATTTGTAGTAATTCAGTTTTTAATAACTGTACCCTTAATTTTGTGCGAAAGAAATACTGAAGCAACGGCGTACGGGTTGTTAAACGTAAGAGTGTCGTTTTTGTAAAGGTTTTTTGTTGTGTGAATGTTTCATCAGTCTTGCTCGATTAATTTTTAGCCTTGGTCTTAGATGTTTATCAAAGTTAATACCAGACCTATATTAAAGTTAATGAATACTAATTAAATTAATCACAATGGTTATCCTTATTATATGGACAATGGTGTTTTACTGGAAACTAAAACACTCGTAGAACTCATACGTCACTACATCCGGGACCAGATGTATGGCGCGTCATCGGTGTCAAAAATGTTGTTTTATTTTAAGATTAGATTTTTATTTCCAAATATCTTATATTTCATATAATCACACTTCATATAACACTATAAATTTTGGATAACACGATTTTCATATAACACTGATTTGGGATAACACAATTTTTCATATTACACTGATTTCAGTGCCGATAACATGATTTTTCATGTAACACTAATTTTGGATAACACGACTAATTTTTCATATAACACTGATTTTGGATGACACTACTGTTATGATCCTTTGTGAGCTTATAGGCTGGCTAGAGCATGCGCAGTCCGCTCTTATTTCCGACCACGTGGCCAAGGAACATAATTTTATACATGTTTTTATACATCGCTGAATTTAAAATTTAAATATTTCGCAAATGCTAAATTATGACATCTTCTCGTACAAGTATTAGTGGGAATACAGCTAGGGAACTTTTGGAAAATTGTGCTAGTCAATCTTGCCGAAGCGTCGCGACTGTTATTAAACGAGGAAAACAGTTGGGCCAAAATTGCCAAATACAGCTGGTACACATAGGGCGCTTTCCATTAACACGGTCAGACCGGTCAGAACGGTCAAATTGTTGAATGGAACACAAAACATTTGAGCTTCTGACCTATCTGACCAGAAAATTTAGATAACATCAGAATGAGGTCCATTTTCGCTCGATATTTGAGAAACACAGACCAGATCTTTCCATTGATACAGAGAAAAGAATTCGGGTCTGACCGGTCAGACCATTAAATGGAAAGCGCCCATAGTTCTGCAAATAGCAACAGCGCCAGGATTGAGCATCAATCTGTTAATTTGCAGGACTATATGCAGAGTACCTGCTCCTGCTGTATTTGGCCTCGGCGTGATTGGGAAGGAACACAACTTGACTGACCAGTGACCACCACTCTGAGCATTTTCCTCGTTTATTAATAACAGTCGCGACGCTTCGGTAAGATTGACTAGCACAATTTTCCAAAAATTCCCTAGCTGTATTCCCACTAATACTTGCACGAGAAGATGTCATAATTTAGCATTTGCAAAACACCGATGACGCGCCATAGAGTTCCGTATTTCACCCCTGCGAGTGACATACGAAGTTCGAAAATTTCCCGCCATTTTCATTGTTGCTTGTGATGTTACTCTGAGTGTATATCCAGTATCCACACCGGGCAAGCTTCAATAATATGCCTGACCATGGTGGTAATCGAACCTACGACCTTTGGAATACTAGCCCAATGTTCTGCCAACTGAGCTACTGTTGTATCCTAATGCTGATTGGTCAGCTGTAAGTGATTGACATATAAGATTAGGTCACGAGACATTAGATTAGGAGACGCTAAGCCAGAGAGCAAGCATATATGTTACATGTATAATATAGCAGAGTAAATATATGTTATAAAAGTTGAATAAAGGAGGATATAAAAGTGGCGACGAGGTCCGAAAAACCCTAAATCTATATTATGGATACCGAAGGTCAAGATATCAATGCTGGAAACGCATCATCATCAACAACGTCAAACGCTACAAACGCGACAACAACATCGGAAGTTCCACGCAGTGGTTTACCGCCGTTTCCTCCTTTTAATCCACACCTAGATACAGCAACAGTGGGTCAACGATGGACTAAATGGGTTCGTCGTTTCGAAAACTTGCTTATAAGTCTTCGTGAATTTGATTCAACCGTTAGGAGAGGTTTATTGTAATAACCTATGTAGGCGAGTCAGCCAACGACATTTTCGATATTCTTCCCGACACTGGCACAACTTATCAAGAAGCGATTGATTGTTTCACACAACACTTCGTGCCACAAGGAAATACAGACATGGCTATATTCGATTTTCGAGAGCTAAAGCAAGGATCCAACGAAACGCTCAACGAATACTACCGTCGACTGAAGACAAAAGCAGTACAATGTAATTTTCACAGCGAGGAAACCGAGATTAAAACCCAAATTATTCACAAAACCCGCGATTCCCGGTTAAGAAAGAAAGCGCTTCGGGAGACGATGACTCTCAAACAAATTCTCGACTAGGGGAATACCTTAGAACGCCGTACAGATGAACAGTCTAAACGCCTCGATAACGCCAGCAAATTCCAAAGCGAAAGTAACGAAACGGTAAATTATAATTACAAAAAAAAGAATTCAAAACAGCATCGAAAATTTCCAACTTCCGGTGGATCAAATTCCACCAGATACAGACGCCCAAGAAGCCCGATTCGCGTTTTCAAGGAAATAAATACCAGAAAGAAGCTCCAGATAGCGGTCGAAAGTCCCAAACCTGTCGTA
>CACRXK020005026.1:5529-29483 GCA_902702795.2 Paramuricea clavata
ACAATTTTCAAACTCAAAACACAACCCAAAAAGTTGAAAAATCGACCCTATCGATACTAAAGACAGTAAAATACACTACAGTGAATTTACTTCAGTGGACTTAGTGCCACGAGTTGAAAATGCATATAACAATATATATATATATATATATATATATATATATATATATATATATATATATATATATATATATATATATATATATATATATATATATATATATATATATATATATTTATATATATTTAACAATTAGACAACGAGGCCGAGTTGTTGTGAAAGTATACCTTTTGAAATCAAGCCTTCGTTGGAATTTGAATGCTGAACCTACGGGTGCGTAAAAACAATTGAATCGAAATTTATGTATGCACTTCGAGTTTGCGTATAATTTAACTGTCCATACATGGTGTCCCAAAAAAACCCAAACTATTGAAATATAAACGTATTGTTAAGCCCTGGGCAAACTAGGAAACATTGTTGCGGAAACTTTTGTGATTCTCAAGGGTGGGTAGTAGCGAAGTAGTTGTAGTTCGCTACTGTAGCAAACTACAATTTTCAAGTAGCCAGTAGTTTTTGACTACTTTTTTAAAACAGTAGTTGTAGTTATAGCGAACCGGCTACATTTTGCGATGTTTCCTCAAATGTTTCCATGTTTGCCTACCCGTGGAAACATTGTTGCGGAAACAAAATTTGCTTCCTGGGAAGCAAAAATGTTTCCTACCAAATTCAGAAACATTTGATGTTTCCCTATGTTTCTCACTAATGTTTTCTAGTGTTTGCCCACTCTGGGAAACATGGCGAAACATTGGTAGGAAACAATCAGTTTCCGCAACAATGTTCCCTAGTTTGCCCAGGGCTTTAGAATTTGAATGCCTTAGCACTCTGCTGAACTCACAAGTGCAAAAAAGCTTGACATAAGTAACTTCTATGCATAAAGTATTAAAGAAACTGATATTTTAATTTCTTAATAAGTCAATATTTATAAAATATGCACCCTGCCAATATTTTACGTATCTTTGCGCGCTCAGCTTAGTGCTAAGTTATTCAAATTCTAACAATACGGTGATTTCAATAGTTTGAGTTTTTTGGGACACCCTGGTTGTTTACCATTTACAAGGAAAACCCATCCGGTTTGAAATTGTGCTAATGGTAAGCAAAATTTCGGATACAAAATCCCATTCGGATTATGCGCTTTCCATTTACAGTGACTGGCAGGAAGGCACTGAAGGGTTGTTTACCATTTACATGGAAAACCCATTCGGTCTGAATTAAATCGCGAAGAGCCTGGAACTGGTGAAAAAATAAAACTATGCGATGTAAATGGAACAAAATTCACCGGTTGAAACGTTCCAATCGGTAAGAGAGGACAACCTTTTCAAACAAACCGTTTATTCTGGAAAAATTCCGGTTGGGCCGTCGAAATATGCTTGCTCCATTTACTTTCCGTATGGAATCACCGGAATTTCCATGTAAATATATATATATAAAGATCGGAGGTTCGATTCCCACCGTGGCCGGGCATATTTTTCAAGCTCGTCCGGTATGGATATACACTCAGAGTAACATCACAAACATCATAAAGAAAAAGGTTTTTAATTAAAACAGACTTTATATAAAGTGCTTATGAAACGAAATTTTCACCTCATTTTTTATTGTTTTTCTAAAAAGTACTGCGGGAATGGTGAAGAATGACGTTTACAGTTTCTTCACATCTCATCTCATTCTCTAGTCTGCGATAGCAGACTGGCTACTTATTCTCAAGTTATCGAACTTTCTATCATCAAGATATCAGATTTTCTTGGTATTGGAATATTGCCACTATATCCAGTCAAACCAGTGACGTCACAACTCAAAATATAGAAAGTGTGATAACTTGGGAATGAGATGAGATACGAATAAACTTTAAACGTCATTCTTCATCATTTGCGCAGTACCTTTTAGGTAAAAATTTCGTTTCATAAGCGCTATAAGGAAAACAACCTTAATATATATAAGGAAGAAACACATGATATCAGTAACAAAAAGAGATAATGTTTATGATAGACGCAGGGCCGTAGCGAGGGGGGGTATTGGGGGGGTGGTTAACCCCCCCAACTTTTGACATATTCGGAAAATGGGATGGCCATTCGGAAAATTACGGCAATTATAGTATATGGTTTTTGTACGAAAATCATGAGATTCAGGCAATTTTTAGCTGATATCTAACTTTTGGTATGTCCGGAAAAATTTTTTGACCCTTAAAATGGTACACTGACCGAAATTTTTTTGGCGACGGGGGGGGGGGAGGTCGCCAAGAATTTTCGAAAGTTCGGAAATTTTCTTCGTCATTCGGAAATTTTTGGCCTACACCCCCCCAACTATAAATGCTAGCTACGGCACTGGATCAAGATATCTATGCACTGGATAGACGTTTGTCCACTATGGCGCCATGATAGTTTATATCGTTCCGGCTGGGAACGAGCATTGAATGTTATATCTATAATTCTATGGCATATATATAAGAGACATGGTCACATGGATGGATCGCCGATGGCGATCTATGTCTCCTTGACTCTCCTATTCTTGGGTTTCACCTTTCACTAGGGCATTAGGGCATTTATATGCAGTGAATCTGACGGGGGGTCAACCTCAAATGTATTTATTTTTATGCTGTACTGGAGTGAGAAAATGATACGAAATTCCATGTATTTGCCACCAAACACAAGGCAAATACATAAAACGAACAATCGACTCACTCTGATAACTGTGTTTTGTTTTAGAGTTGACCCCCGTCAACTATGGGTACAAGTCAGCCACATCCAATGAGCCACATCATGAAGAAATAAGGATTTTTTAATTTTTGAAAGTGGAAGCACTGAATATTTATTCTGTGCACAGAACAAGTGGAATGAACATTGACAGTAGTTCAAATTTATAATATATTACAAAGCATCTTGCCATGCTGTTTTGACAAAAGATGAAAAAGGCTGAAAGTTCCAGAAGAAGCCCAAGAAATTTTAAATTATAAGTATCTTTACGTTCATTTAATTTGTATACATAGTATTGAATGAAACTTTTGTCCGCCGGTCGTGTGCACCAAAACCTAGATGGTATTAAATATATTGCTGGTTCATGGTCTGCACTGAACATGTCCGGCGCACATCACTTTATATTTTCCACACTGGTTCATTATTATGTGTCGTAGTCTTATATTGAAGTGAACCTATTTCTGGGGAATGTTGATATATGTTTCTGGACCTGGTTGTAGGCTTGCAGGCTAAATTACATATGCTCGATAATACAGGGACAGGGGGAGCGGGGGGGGGGGGCATGGTCCCCCCACTTTTTCGGTGGATAATAAAAAAATACCAGAAAAATCCAGCCTGCCTGTGTCGAATAGCTCCCGTGCTATCTGCCCCCACTTCAAAACAGGCTCCGCGGTCCCTGTAATATGGCCATTTGTATGAGCCTATAAAAACAAAGGTGTAACATACCCCCCCCCCGGCATTTGACTTTTTGGATTTTGCAATGATCAAATCCCCCACCCTGGCGCCCCAATTAAAAAAATAGGTACTCTTGTTTGAATTATTGACTATAAATGTATCATATTAACAGTACATTATCATCCCATATATAATTAATAGACAATCGATATTAATTTAAAAACATGCATGGTGAATCACAGAAAAGCTTTCTCATGCAACTTCGACTTTGGGCAATCTTCTAGGATATAACAAAAAGTTTTTATCGGACAATTTTGACTTATCAACAGTCAGTCAAACAAACAGTTTCTGATAGAAACACCTTCAGTTGTCACCCTGTAGAAAGCTGCCATATTTGTTTTGCTGCCTGTTGGCAGGCATACAGCCCTGATTAGTCGACCTGAGTGTTTAACACACACACACAACTCGATAGCATAGTATCTAGCGCTCCCCGCAGGTACAAAAATGCAGCTTAAATGCCCTACATTCCACAACTAAGTGGTGGTTGAATGCCCCATTGTAAATTTAATTTGAAGGTCAAATTCTTCAACTTTCAACTTCCCCAGTCCATTCTGGTCCAACCAATCTTTGAACATATAAATTCACATTTTGACTTTGAAAATCTTTTAATAAAAATTTCACAAGTCTATCTATAATACTGTATACGTAGTCTTCATGTTAGACAAACTAAAAATTTTAGTTGTGGTCAAATCCCTGTCTTCGATCATTATAAGTGGAATCAAATGCCCCACCACTTTAAGTTTTCTTGACAACAAATGCCCACCCCTGGGGAAAATTACAAATGGCAAATGCTCCTCTCGTGCCCTGGGGATGTTACATCTAACATCTTCATTTTGGTTGGTGCATTATTGCCTGAAGGTACTGTAGTGCTCGTTAATAAAACAATGTACTAGAAAATACATGCATGCAAAAACCACTGAGCTGTATAATAACTGGAGGACCTGCTCCTATGTATTGCCAAAAACATGGTGGATTTGATGTGATCTTAGAAATGCCCTCTGAACCCGATGCCAAAGTGCATGCAACCTTTTCCTCCTATAAAAATCACAATACTAAAAATCACAACATGCAAAGCGGCTTATTGGTATTTCCCCTCGAGGAGACGTTGTATTTGTATCCGAGCTTTATGCTGGCAACAGATCAGATCAACAAATTACAAGAGATTTTGGCATCCTAAACTTGCTTGAGCCCAAGGATGAAATTATGGCTGACAGAGGGGTTGCCATTGAAGGAGAGTTGCCAAGCGGGATCTCACTAAAAATACCACCCTTTTCGCACAATCAACCCCAGCTTTCGGAACAGCCGATGAAGTTACAACCAGGCGAATTGCAAAGCATCCCATAGAGAGAACAATACAAAGGATTAAAAGCTATTGCATTCTACATCAGACCTTAATTTTAGCATGGCTGTAGATCTAAATAGAATTTTGATCATATGTTCTTATCTGACCCTATTTAATAAACCGCTAAACTTACTTATGTTATTGAAGTAGTCAGTGCGGATGACATTTATTTTGTTAAACAAATTTGAATGTTTATAACTTAGATATATATTCAGTTCATATGTGTGTACACTCTATAATGGGTCATTCCAGAAAAATCCACATCCACTAGACCACTACAGTGAAAAAGAGGCAACTACATATTTTCAATTCCCTTCAAGGGGAAAATGTGGCATTTCTAGAACAACCAAATGTTAAAGAGTATAATGTTTATGAATGTGTGTAAAAATTGTTTGCAAAATTAATTGCATGTTTACACAAGCTCCATTATGTAATCGAAATGAAAGGAAGTTAGTTTGGTAACATCTTTGATTCCCAATTCTGTAATGTGTAAAAACAACAAACTTAATTAAGTCAATTCCCAAACAATGAAGCAGTCTCGCACTGCTGTTGTTTCCAGATTACATTTTGTGACTTCAAATGGGATATTTGTCTTACAGTAATTTTGTGTTTCTTCTTTTTACAGTTGACCAGTATTTGTGCATATCATCAATTGATTTTAAGAGACAATGCCTTTTTGTAAGTATGCAAGAAACACTGGATTCTGATTGGATAATTATCGCTCGCGCATGCCCAGTACATGATGTCTGTTCAGGATGCTTTGATCTTGCCATTCTTGATTCTGCATGAAACTCCATTCGTTTCTGCATGGAATTCTTTATAAACAGCCCTAGTTTTCCTTTTTCATTCAAAAACTGAACGGAGAAATACGGCCAGCCAACGTACTAATATTTTGTAATACGCCCTCAGATGTTTATTTAATAATTAAGAATAGGCGTTTTATGGGCCTTGCCTATATTAATGTCGCACTACCTGACAATCAAATTGGCTCTCCACCAATGGGAATTTTACGTTGTTTAGACAACGCCGTGTTCATATTTGTCTCTAATCAGCTGTATAAAAGGCGTTAAGGCCACGCGAGTTGACGCATAATGATAATAGTCGTGATCGGTATTAATTGGATAACCGGTTTAAATGATAATGAGAGTTGATATGATTTGCCGTCAAACATTGTTCAGGGGATATTTCAAGCATGTATATTAACAAAAAAAGTCAAGTCAATAGCTTCACTTACATGTCGAGTCAATGGCTTGATGACTTGAGTTAAGGAAACAGTTGAATTTGAGTTGACTCAGTCAAGGAATTTGATAAATTTCGCACCACATATTCTCTAATGGATCAGTACGCTGACTGGCAATCTGTGAAATTACTGATCAATCAGATCCACCTTAATAAAATTTAAATAAATATTGAATTTCAGTCATTTAATAATCTCATTATCCATTACATGTAAAATTATCCAGGGCTTTATTTATAAATTACTTGTTTTTTTAAACCATTTGGATTAGTATTATATTATGTTTGTGATGTTACTCTGAGTGTGTATCCACACGGGGCAAGCTTGAAAAATATGCCTGGCCACGGTGGGAATCGAATACAAATTATATACAATGTTGTGTAATTTCTTATAACATTATATCCCAAACTTTAGCGTTGTAAATGTTTCTTTAACACCAGTTTAATTCTGTTTCCTTCACTGTTATTTTCCATATCATACCCAACACTTCGCACGGTTATAAACCTGCCATGTAATTTCCTCATAATCTATTGCGCATTTTGCATGTCATCAGGCTTCTACAAATTCATTATTTGCCAATGATGTTAAATTCAACTCTTCTAAAGGTTTTGCGCACAGAATATACGAAGATGTGGTAACTTTATGAATTAAATTCCATGTTTGTCCGCCAAGACAAAAACTGCTAGGCGCTCCCCAGGACGCACCCTTCCCAACAGCCCATGCAGCCCCTTCATGCGTCGCCTGCCTGCCTGCCTGAACACTTCATGTATCCTAAATGGTGTATATCCCTCATATATTTAAAGCGCCTGGGTACGAGGCAGACTCTTGCATGTGCCTGATTTTTAAATTGTACACAAGACCATGCATTTTAATTTTAACAGGTGCATTTCAACTTAAAAAACAAGGTACAAAATTAGCCATTAAAGACACTAATAAAGCCTATTTGTTTTTAGGGCGTTGTCGAGCTATGCATTCTTCCACTTCAAAGCAACCTAAATAAACTGAAATTGAACTGCAAACAACTTCATATCCTTTTATTTATCAATTCATTTATTTGTCTCTTGTGATTTTATAACTCTACTATTACATGAATGTAATATGCCCCAGGGAGAGGAAAATCAGATGGAAAGAGAGGTGTGTGGACGAGAGTGGAAGGCATATTGGGCAGATGTCTGTCGGTTCAGTTAAGACAAAATTATGGAAAAGCATGTAAACGATAACACCGCGCAAAAGCATACGAATCATTTTCTATTTTTTTAAATAATATTTGGATACCTCGGAATATTTGAGAAACAGACATAATTACAGCACAGTACATGTAGCACATGTTTGTATAAGCGTGCATGGATATAGTTTTTTTAAACGTATTTGAACTTTTATGTCGGACGAAATGTTTCAAATCCATTTTATACGCGTCACAGACATTAAAAGATTTCATATATGATCGTGAATTTCTGCATTATGGTGAACAAATGTATTTTGAAGAACTAGTGTTGGTTAATTCTTGCTGGTAACAAAACCTTTTTTTATATATTTGACCGTCATATTTTAGCAATTTGTATCAGTCAGTCGTCTTACCTAAAAGTATTGAATCCAGTTTTGACTATAGCTTTCCCTTAGTCTTAGACTTATAGAAAAATATGTAACCTCCTTACTGCAGACGTCTCATGGGTCACCGTCCCTTGGGTTCCTCAGTTTCGTACACAGATATATACCTGTTTGCAGGTTTGGTGCCCACTGACTAACTTGCAGGTATTCTCTGGCCCGATTGGAAATTACGGACACAAATTGACATCTAAGATGAGCTATCTCATCTTAACTGAGCACGCAGTGGCGGAAATTCACTTTTTCCGGGGGGGGGGGCAAATGGGGGTATTTCCGACATACCCCCATTTGCACTCGAAAAGACTATTTTTAGCCCTCTTTTAGGTCAAAATTTCCGAAAATTGGGGGGGCGCCCCGCCCCACCAAGATTTCCGCCACTGAGCACGAGTGGATTGAGCTGATGTTCAACGAATATTAATGTGGTAAACTACTAAATTATTTCAAATTATAGTCGGCAAAGTTTTTGATTTTTGCTAGAAGTTTGAGGTTAAAAAATATCATGTGACTCAAGCGTATAATTAAGAACATTTGAATTACAACTTGAGCATCAGTGTGCTGCCTACAAATTATGATGTTATGTAATAAATGTTCAGCGACATTGGCTTTTTTTCTGTGAAGAGATTGTGGTCAGATGTGTACTTTTTCGCCAGCAACCAAATTTTTGCCTCGTAATATATAAATACGATGCCTGCATGAATGCGGAGCAGGCTGCATGAGCTCATATTTTTTCGCCTTCTTGCCCGCCTACTTCTCTTCCATCTTTTTTTCCAGCATTATAAAGGTGGTGGAAAAATAAATGTAAAACACCCAATATATCATAAAATTATCCTACAATGTGAGTCAGTATAATTATTTCTTAACACTTCTTAAGGATATTTAGAGTTTGTGTTCAAGACAAAGAAAACAGTGTTTGGTTTGATGCTGGCTTTCAACATGACGATGCAGAGGAAAATCTTTGCAGCCAAAGTAAAAAGTGAGTTACCGTATACATTAGTGCGCTTATATATAGGGTGGTGGTGCAACGCCAGTAATTTCACTGATCTTAAGATATGAACTTGAGATAAGGAACTTCAACATGCCTTTTGCTAAATTTAAACTAAATCCGTACTCCAAGTGATATTGTACAAATATATTAAATTAGTTTGCATTCACACGAAAAAGTTTGAGAAAAATGGCCACAAAACCATGTGTATCAAAATCTTTCTGTATCAAAATCTACTTTTCCCTCCATTTTCTCAAAAAAATGTGCTCGCCCCAGGCTACTCCGCATCACACGCCGATCGGCGTGCGCACGCTCGTCGCACTACCCAACAGGGGTGAGTTATATGGTGACGCATAAAAGGAGTGTTTCGTGGATTTATCTGGTTTTAGAGGAATACATTGTTTTGCTTAAAATTTATGATTTGAAAACAGGCAAGCTCGCTTTTTTTGGAAAATTTATCTATATTTTATATTGCCCATCATTTGTTTAATCTAAATAGAAACAGATTAAATTGACTTTATAAGCTTTTAAAGGGCAGTGTCACCAATTTTTGACCAAAAATGACTTTTATTCAGAGTCTGCGAATTTGAAAATAAACATTATAAATATGTTCAGTTATCGTATACGAATCATATTAAACAACTTTGAACTTCTCCACAGCATGTAAGACGACGTTTTCATACAAATTGACTTAAACTTGAAAAAGTGTCCGCCAACAATTAATCAAGATATCATTTACAATCCAACTCAATCCTCGCCTAATTTCAACCATTCAGACTTCTGTACATGCTTCTTGTATTTGTTATTGTTTTATGCTGTGCTTACAACCATTCTTTTTAGGTTTTGTGCAAGATTCCTAAAGATTTGCGAGGGTCAATATCGGTGACCCTGCCCCTTTAAGATATGGTTAACTGATCTGGAAAATTTCTGTATTTTTTTACACATTTTACTAAAGAATTAATAAGCATGTATACACACAAGAACAACTGTGAAAAATGCAACACTAGATCCTCTGGCAGGAATCAAACCTATCCGGTGCCGCGCTCTAACCAACTGGGCTAAACAGTCCAGTTATCTAGCTCTAACAGTAGGTATTATTATTAAACGGTTTATCATGGCTAGAAATCTGCGACAACATGGCCGACACGCACGCTTAGCTCCTTTGTAATGTAAATATTAAGTGAATAAGTTTAATAACCAGAAAAGCATTACGTTAACTTGCCTTTTCGGCTTTTGTTGGTCCTACAAACCAAATATGACGATTCCATAAATCGATCTTGAATGATAATCGTCGTAGCTACATACTTGTTCACGTTTCAGTTCAAAATTCGATGCAGGCTTTGTTCCCGAAGCAAAACAATTTTGCAGTAATTTGCACGTATAATCACGCGCACTTTACTAGTAATCCAGGTTATTTTCACGATGAAACCCCATAATCGCTTCAGTTTTCAGGCTGATCGTACATCAATATTGGATTTCCATAAATTGTAATCAATACACTTTGTTCTCCCCATGAATTTTATCACAATTTTATCTAAAGATATTATATCAATACTGTTCCCAAGTAGAGGAAAGAATGATATATTTTGCCTCTATTTTCCAATTTAAAATCGCCTTGTTACTTCGCTAAAACGCGATGCAAGCGCATCGAAATTTTGCTTTTTTTCATATTCTTGTTCGTGATTCATATTCTATAAAGTTGAGATTATCAGCTAGTGACATAAAATATTAAGTGTTGGACATAATTATGTCACTGACATGATTTACTTATCATTCAGCCGTTCCGCACGTTGTAACCAATAATTTATTGGCGTTGTAATGCCATTGTATGCAATAAAGTATTGGGTTGTAATGGGTCTACAATTAATCCAAACGTTAATCCTAATCCAAACCCTAATCCTAACCCCAACATCTAACCCTAACCCCTAACCACACCTCCTAACCCCTAACCCCCCACCTCCTAACCCTAAAGCCGGCCCGCTACCCCTCCGGGGAAATTATACATTTAAAGAGCGTTTCTTTATGTACTTTCCGGCTTTTCAATATGTTCATTAACATGACGTACTGACGGTGCGTGCGCCTGCATTACAAACCGCTGGCTGTCGCAGATTTCTAGCCATGTAAAATCAAATCATCTCGCAGCCCGGAGGCTGAATTACATGATTTTTACAATAATTATATTAAGAAATATATAATTTCTTAATAACTTTACAATTAGATCTTTAATAACTTTACAATTAGATCTTATTGAGGATAAAAATACTGAGGTAAAATGTTATAAATGTAGAATAAAAAAACTATAATAAGTTCTTTGAATGTTTGCATGGCGATAAAATATGCAGTAATAAATTGCTGCAGTAATAAATTTACGTGGTGTTTCCACAAACAAAAACAATTAAAAAAACTATAATTAGACTAGTTCTAAGAGACTTGATATAATGTAAGTTCGCTGCTTTAGTTGTTATCTTATCCACATGGGCATTCCACTTCATGTCTTGAGTGATCAATAAACCGAGAATCATTGCTTTTTCAACACGCTCCACGTTAATTTCGTTTATCTTTATCGGCGGGAAAACAGGTTCATTACGTTGAAAGTTAATCACATCGCATTTTGTCGGGTTGAGTTCAAATTGATTGTAAGTGGACCAATTCACAATACAATTAGTAACATCTTGCAGGGAACTCGTATACTCTTGATTAAATATATATTCAGAAACATTGGTGTCGTCTGCGTATTTAAACATATCACCTTCAAATCATCAGATGGGATCGAAAGATCGTTAATCACAAGGAGAAATAGCCATGGGCCCAATTTAGTTCCCTGAGGAACTGCAGCATTTATAGGCTTCCAATCTGAAAAACAGTCCGAGTGGAGCTTTACTCTTTGTGGTCGTACACGTAGGAAATCTACTATCCAATTAAACACCGATGGTTTAACACCAATTTGCTGCAGTTTCTGGCAAAGAACGTTATGGTCTATTAAATCAAATGCCTTCCGATAATCCGTAAGCAGCGCTCGTACGGTTCCGCCCCTCGCATCCACAGTTTCTGTCCAACGATGAATTAAGAATATTACGGCCAATGTAGTACAGGAGCCAGGAATGAAACCATATTGATTGGGATCTATACATGACATTATTGAAGACTTTAGATCATATAAGATGACAATTTCCTCAGCGATTTTGCACGATGATGATGTGAGTGATATAGCCCGCAGATCTTTATTAACGTCGAATACAATCTTATTTTTGGGAATGGGACATACGTTTGCTACCTTCCACACCGCGGGTATAGCCGTTCCTCCCGGAAAGCTAAAGACGCATTCAATATCACTGTAACAGGTTCGGCAAGTAAATCTGCAAACGATTTCAACACCCAATTCGGTAGATTATCGGGGTCACTTGATTTACCCGAACCGATACGCTGTAAATGAGACAACACTTCTTCGACAGAAACAGCAACTGGGGTATCGTTTTCAGATATAACAGCCACATTATCGTTTAAAGGAGGGTAATTAAGCATGGGTTCCAAAAACGTGTCATCAGATTACTAAGAACAGTGGGATCTTGTGTATCCTGTTCTAGGTTTGCAAAAATATTATCGGGTGTTCCCATGGAAAGACCACAAAACTGTTTCACTTCCCTCCACCAGTCCTTTGGTTTAGTATGCTTCATATCTTTGACCTTATTTTCATAATACAACTTGCGACACCTTTTGCTGGAACGATTGACTTTGTTTCGTAACATTTTGTAAAGTGTTTGGTTACCTTGAGCAAAAGCTTTTTGCCTTCTATTAATAAGGGTTCTCAAGTTATTATTCATCCATGGTCGATCGTTGTGGTTTGTTACTACAGCTTTCAAAGGTGTTAAGGTATTCAAAGCGTAGTTGATAACACATTAAAATAAAATATTTTAATGTGTTAAAATAAGTATAAATTATTTAAGTTTTCTTCACATGATCGGTTGGAGCTAAGATACCATAAAATCCCATGGGACTTCAGAAAGAAATTTCCCTACACGCCTTATACTACTGGGTCTTTTGTCGCGAACATAAAGTACTTTTTACTCTGCGTCCCTTTACTTCGAATATTGGGAAATGCAAGGATAGTTAGGTGATCTGACAGTGGTATACCATATGGTTTGTCGTAGAAGTCAGCAAGGTAGTGATAATATGAAGTGAATAATGTTTTTGCACTTCACTTGGCTGAACCTGAATGCTGGGTTTGGTGGATAACCCAATTGATGATTCCCCTTATTACGTTTTCGTAGCTATTTGCATTGTGGTTGTAGTGGTATCACTGATAAAGATAGCGGCCTCGAATGAAAATATTGAATGTTTTCGCGAATATATTCCTGTTGGCTATCGCGCACCTGACCCTATAGCTTTTATAAAAGTCCTTGCACGAGTCAGGACAAAAAAAAAACATCTTGAATATCAGTGATACCACTATAACCACAATGCAAAGCGTTACGAAAAAGCGCAAATTGAGCAAATATATCCCCTTTTATTGACCTAACCAGGAACTGTTGCAAAAAATGCAAAACAACAATCAGTGACAAAACACTTTGGACAAAATACCAAAAGAGCGTATACGTTTACAACATAATCGACCCGCACCCCCTGTTCAATGTTGTGTGTGGAAATACCTGCGCAAAATGTTCCTTGCCAGCGACCCAACATTGCTTAAGGTGGGGGAGGGAGGGACAGTGTTATTATGCTGAACAGTATTTGGAAATGCGCAGATATGTATATATTATATCACTGTCCAAAAACCTTTTGTCACTGATGTAAATAAATAAATAAATATCTGAAGATAGATCTACATAATGTAGCTATAATATCTTCGTGATATATATATTATCTCACGCAGCGTTGTGAAATAATCAATATGAGAGAAATACCGTTAAAAATTACAGAATAAAGTCGCACATATTATCCTACACCTAGACTATAGATAGTCAGCTCTGTAAAAGATCGTGCTTTTGAAAAGTTCAATTTCCTGCATGTATGCGTGTGCTTTAACTTGCTATAATAAGTTGGTTATTATCTCGCGATGTTCACATTAATGTAACGTGAACAACAGTTGTCGCCTGAAGACGGACATTTAAAATGTCCGAAACGTTGCAAATTTAAATAAATTAACCTTTTGTAGCTATATATCCTTGAGAAATAAAAATAAGAAATAAATTAATGTATTTTTAGTTTAAATGTATTAAAGTTAAAATATGAAAGGTGAACCTTTCAGAAACTACTTGGAATCCAAACTTTAAATTCGTTATCTCTACTGTATCGTAAATATTTGTTATATTTTCATACTAGTGTTTTTGAGATTTTGTTTAAATTGTCCTTTCGAGTTACATCTATGAGAAACATGTTTTTTAATGACCGAACAGTCAAATCTTTAATTTGTGCCTGTTTTCCCCATCATTTCGCTGTAATTTAATTATCTTCATTAAAATAATCTTCTTAATTTGTATATGCATGTTTATTCTATTCGACACAGGAGAAGTTTGGAACATTTTGCTACTTCACTTCAGAATGCGGTTTCATCAGTGGAACCTGAAAACGGTGGAGGTGAATTAACCATTAAATTGCCAAAGGAATCGCAGAAGTTTGTTTCAGAAAAGAAAAAATTTCGCTTAAGTATCGAGTTCTCATTGGAACATCCAAAAGGAGGAATTCAATTTGTTCTACCTGCTGGAAATGGAAGCGTTGACGAGGTGCACCTTTATCGCTCTATAGTTTGTAGAATATGACATGATTTTCATCCTTATCTAAAAGACAAACTTGAGTTTGAATTTTCTTGAATTTTCTTAAAGACCATGTAAAGTCCGTTCTGCGCATACGTTCTGCGCAGGCTTACATTCCAATGGTCGGGACCCGACCGTTGGAATGTTATTAATATTTCGTATCTTTTGAACTTTCTTGAATTGAATCTCTAGTCTGTATTCATTTTCAAGCATAGCGAACCAAAAGAGTGTTAAAAATTCAGTATAATATATATCTAATCATATTTTACAACTGTAGCACTGACTAATATTATTAGCTCTACTACGGTATTGAGCACTTTACTCATATATGATTCCAAAATCCAAACTCGATACTTGTGTATAATAAAATCCCATGCATTTTGCCGGGTTTGCTACTGAATTGGGTGAAATAGGTGAAAATCATGGGAATTCGTAAATTATAAATCGCTTTTTTACGCAAAAACACAACAGTTTGTGTAGCAACCGTGAGGAGTGACGGAAGTATGAATTAATACATATTGGATGCAAATCCATCGTGCTTTTCGCGCTAAGAGTTCAAGGGTTTTGAGAGGACAACCTCAATTAAATTAGCTGTATTTTGGAGTCGAAGAGTGAAGTTTCCTCCGGCACACAAAATACACAAGTAAAATTCCTCACTTTTTGCTGCAGAAAGATGTAAATTGTAAGACGGAATTAATCGGAAAACCAGGTTTGAATCCCAATCATTGTACTCTTCTCATGGAAAAAGTGTTTTCTCTCACATTTTTGCTCAAAAACAAACTTTGACTGAATTTTTCTTACTTCTCAGAACTCTCCTTAGTCCTTTTGAAAGCTGATTTTCCCGCGCGTAGGCTTGGACGAATGTGGTGACGTCAACTAAACTGCAATTGGCCTGTTGTACCAATTTCCGGCACAAGTTGATTAGCGTAGATTATGTTGAGACTGGGAAATCTACACAAGAAAATAAATCAATCTTGCATGGGTACCATGTCGAGCTAGGAGATTAGCGCATGTGGCTTAGCTAATGCGACGCACATATCGAGCTGCGATCAGGAGAAAAATAAGCGATAACTGGGTAAAATTTTGATGTTTTAATATTCTGTATATTGTTTATAATTACTATTATGAGTTATGCGCACTCGCATCCCCATCTTGTCCCAAATTCCCGGCAATGACTGTGTACCATCTTTTTTTTATAGAAATCCGCTCACATGTTCACATACAACCATGGAAATACATCCAGGTATATTATTGTATATTATTATATAACATAATTATATGGTTTTGATATCAGAATTATATTCAAGGCCTAGTTTTCACTACAGCGCAGGCATAAACGTAAGCATAAAACGCTAAACAATCAAACATATTTTCTTTTTGTATCTGCACGCGTAAGTTAAGTTTGTCAACCACGGCTTTTTAACGACGACGTAATGGCGGCCGCCGGTGGGGGAAGGTAATGTTTTACTGTTCAAATTTGAATTGTAGTGTTGAAATACGAACGATTTGAGTAAAATACGAACGAGTGAATGTGCAAGTATTTTTGGTTTATATCAACGATCTCTCGTTATGTTTACAACAAGCACCTCAATTTGCGGATGACACGGCGATCTACTGGGCAGCCTCTTGTCCTAATGAGATTCAGACCAAATTGAATGAAGACATGCTTCATCTAATATCTTGGCTAGATGATATTAGGCCTAGATTGTCCTTAAATTTACCAAAAATTAAATTTCTGCTGATAGATGGTGGGCAACGACTGAAGCGTTTTGGTTCCCTGGAACTGACTATTGATAATCATATTTTGGGAAGAGAATCTATAGCTATAAATATCTTGGAGTTATTATCAATGAAGCGCTTTCTTGGGCTGACTATATCGACTGCGTTAGAGCCAACGTGGCAATATGCATCAAACATCTACTGCCATTCCATGCAAGGCTTTTAAAGGTTGTTAACAGCTTGTCAGCTTTATTTTTCTTCTTCTGGATTATGGAGATTTAGTTGGCGTGACAGAAACGAATGTATCCCTGCATGATGAATGATCTGCAAATTTTTCATAAAGCTGCCGAACAACCGAACTATGCTTCTAGTAACCAGGCTTTTTCAATGTTGAAGTGGTGTCAGCCTAATCCCTAGGCCTCTTAGTTCGCCTATTGCGCGTTTCTCACGGAAATCAAAAGCGTGCACAGAGGACTTGGGACTAGTCTGAAGTGGTGTTTATAGTCGTATAGAAGACAATTTCGTAGACGCAGCTTTGTTTATAAAGCTCCTTCTTCATTAAAGTACTGTTTAATAAACGAGCAGGAGTGTTTTATTAGGTTTAAAGTCACGAGCGCGCACCGCGAGTAGCTTTAGACCTAATAAAACACGACCTGCGAGTTTATGCGAGAAATTCAATATATATACTGCCTTATTAGTATTCTTTATATGAAGAATACTAATGATAACACGACTACATTAAATACTATTGGTGGATTTGACAAAAATACAATGCACACGTGACGTTGAAGGACCATATTTATGAATAAACGTTGACTAATATAGATAATGAGTTATATTGTTATTCTGATGAGTTTCACCGCCATCTTCCCTTCGATAGGCTATGGTTATGCCTAGCATGTTCTTTTAAATAAATAAATAAACAAATATCTGTGATTTTCCTCCATTTTATACTCACCGGCCCTAACAAACCACTATAAATTCGGAAAGGTTAATCAGGATTCATCCAATAACTATTGCTTTGAAAATTTAAATTTTTTGACGGAAAACCCTCTATAGTCTGGTAGCGTAGCTTGTTAGTAGTGGAGCGTCTATAAATCAATCAAATCAATCAATCAAAAACTTTATTTTAACACGGTGAAATCTACAGTATAACATTTTACAAGATAATTAACTAACATATAATTACAAATTACGCTATGACAATTAATACACTTTAAACATATCCAAACACTAAAATACTGATTTACAAGATTGCCGTACGGGAGTCCATCTCATATAGAGAACAAATTGTCAATTGCTGTTTTGAATTCACTTAGGGAGCATGTTGTTCGTACATTTTGTGGTAACTCGTTCCATAAAACTGCCCCGCTATAACTGAAACTTCGCTTCCGTAGTTGGTTCTTGGTTTTGGTACAAATAAGGTGTGTTCAGAGTTTCTTAAGTTATATTCTGTGCTGCGAGATTCAAACAATTCACGGAGATAAAACGGAGTTGGATCGTTAATTGTTTTAAACATTAGTATAGCCTTATGCTTTTTCCGACGTGTTAAAAGATTATCCCAGCCCAGCTTACTAAAAAGGTCGCTGGAACTAGCATCATATTGAGATTTAGTGATGACTCTCGCTGCCCTATTTTGCAATTTTTGCAATTTGTCATTTAACGTGATATTCACTATGAGCGAATAGTCAACGAGGCGAAGCCGAGTTGACTATTTGCTCATAGGCAACGAGGCCGAGTTGTCTAATTGTTTTAGTATAAACTTTAACATTAATTTACAACTAGGCTGCAAACACAATACAAAAATACACAAAAAAAAAACATTATAAAACCATTAAAGGTAAACAAATATTTTAGTTTCTGTTCGCGTAAAATGTTTTACAAAATTCGGTTTTAATTTTAAAATTTCATTGAGTGTATGTTATTTTGTCTATTTTCTTACCCTTAAAAATTGCCATTCCATATTTTTGTTGCTTTTTCGGGGATTTTTAGTACAGAATTGTTGAACAAGTCGTCCAAAAAAATCATCAGACACTTCGGGAAAAGTGCAAAATGTGAATTTTCCGCCATTTTGAATTTTCTATTAGTAGGCTATCACTAATAGCCTACTAGTAGCGTAGCCAATCAGAAGCCACGATATGTGATAGCCTACTAGTAGGTTTATACTAATAGCTAGTAGCCATTGATGAAGATTTTTCAATTCAGAGTTTAATATTTGCTCAAGCTCTGTGACGGAATTTGCTGCGATGCTAATATTAGTGTCGTCAGCAAACATTCTTGGAGAGGCTCTGTCGAGACAATTAGGCAAATTATTTATGTATATTAAGAACAGTTGAGGTCCCAAGTTACTGCCTTGTGGTACCCCACAGGTTATTTTAGCAGTTTTAGATAACTCACCATTGACGCAACATCTTTGACTGCGGTTGCTTAGGTATGATTCGAAGAATTTGATACCATTTTCATCAACGCCATAAATTCGTAACTTCCGTAAAAGAATCGTGTGATCAATAGTATCAAATGCTTTTTTAAGATCGATCTTTTTTAAATGCGCGAATTAAGTATAGTTACCAACTTGGCCTTGTATGAGAATGATTTTGCAGGGGGAAAATTGGTCTTATGAATCCCCATTTATCACTTTCCCTATGAAAATTTTGATGTATTTTTTTATTATACAAAGGCTATGGTTCCCATGTGTTGACTCATTTTCCGAAGTTTGTACGTGGAAAATTGATGTGACAGTAGCTAAAGATTTGATTGCTGTTTCATGTGGTGAGCTTATTGAGCAGGTAATTTAAGAGAACAGTAACCTTTATAACAGTGTTCAATATTGCTGTTTCATGTGGTGAGCTTATTGAGCAGGTAATTTAAGAGAACAGTAACCTTTATAACAGTGTTCAATATGACAGTCGCCCATTAATTTGTTTAGCCAAACGCCAGTTTGCATGGGTTCGTACAGGTCGTCAAAAGTCATGAAAGTCCTTATATATTTTTCGGCAAAATTAAGTACTCGAAAGTCTTTAAATTTAATGTTTCATCATTTATATACGGAATAAAGAGAACTACATTCTGACTCACATGCATTCTCCTTTCCAGACTTCACCAATTGATGAAAGGCATGCGAAAAAAAAGAAAATAAAGAGGCGAAATTTCCGTAAATTACTTCATTTTCCATTTCACAACCTTTATCGTTTTTGAGGGGATCTAAAATTTAATGATAGCATTCTACAGGGTGTACCAGAAAAAAGTAGACAATTGATGATTCCCCTTATTACGTTTTCGTAGCGCTTTGCATTGTGGTTATAGTGGTATCACTAATAAAGATAGCGGCCTCGAATGAAAATATTGAATGTTTTCGCAAATATTTTGCTGTTGGCTATCGCGCATCTGACCCTAGCTTTTTTTTTTAAAGTTCTTGCACTGGTCAGGACAAAAAATAAGCCATCTTGAATATCAGTGATACCACTATAACCACAATGCAAAGCGCTACGAAAACGTAATAAGAGGAACCTAGTATTTTGAAACAATTTCACAAATCCGTTCATGTCATGAAATTTTTGATAAATATAGATTTTTTGGTACTTATAATGTAGTATTAACAAAACAAAAAAAAATGGAAAAATAAATTTTCTAGAGCAGGGGTGTGTGCCTTTTTTAGCAGCATTAAAATAGCTTACGTGCGAAATTTTTAAAAGGTTAATGGGCGAGAAATTTGTTATGTGTTTTAGTAATGGTCCAAATATCAGAAAATTTGCTCAATTTTAAGTCCTTCAAATGGCTGCTGAAACTTTCATTTCTTGGCACCAATGCCTTTCACGCATGCTAAGATTCATGCATTATACCTAATTCGCATATTGTTATTGTATAAAAAGTAAAATAAAAATATGCAAATTAGGTAAATGCAATGAATTAAGTATGCGTGAAATGCATTGGTGCCAAAAATGAAAGTTTCAGCAGCTATTTGAAAGACTTAAAATTGAGCAAATTTTCTGATATTTGGACCATTAATAATAATTTTGCGCCCAAGCATTTTTTAATGCTGCTAAAAAGACACACACCCCTTCTCTGGAAAGTTTTTGAAACGAAAATGTTTTGTTTATTCTACATTGTAAGTACCCAAACAACCTATATTTATAAAAAATTTCATGACATGAACCGATTGGTGAAATTGAGAGCCGTTTCAAAATTGTCTACTTTTTTTATACACCTGTATAATAACTGCCGGAAATGGAAAGTGCACGAGGTCAATGTTAATGAGTACACAAAATTTGGAGATTTTATTTCGAAAACAGTGGCAATGGCGCTATTATTAGGAACGCATTTTATTGCATGGAATGGTGGCTTGAAGGACATGCATGTATCCCGTTCAATACATCCCCCTATTACATTTTCTGCTTTTAGAATTAGAAACGATGCCAGTGCCACAATTAGTCACCACTGAAATTCTGTGTAAACTATACATCAAACTGAAATTTACTCAAAAACCAATCTCGTACCCAGAGCAATCCCGTTCGCAGGTTAGGGTTGGGCTGGTTCTGGGGAAATGGAATTGATTCACGTTGCATTTGCGACGTGAAATGTATGGTTTGATGTATAATCCTACCAAGCATTTTACTCGTTTCTCGTATTTTTTCTCGCATAAATGACCTGGGACCCTTAGTTATTTATCCATCTAGTATAGTCTGGTTAATTTACTCAGGAAGTCCTGTTCAAATTAACTGGACTATAGGTTAGAATAACATGCAATAATTATTGATTGGCCAATTTCGACATCTGTTGAAAGTGGGCGTAGCCCGAAGGCTAAGTGAGTGGGAATGGCAAAATAGTAGATCTCGTGCAGGCTCTCCTTTCCTCTGAGAGCCACTATACGCAGGCTATCGAGATTATCGGCCAGGACTCCGCCCTTACAGGCGGCTTCCCGGGCAGGGTATAACTGTGAAATGTACTGTTTTTGTTTTAAGGTATACACTGGCGATGAGAAATATAAAACATTTTCGTATGTTCTGGATGTGCCAACAGCAGCACCAAATATCGCATTAGCAGTGGGGTATGTTGTGCTCTATTTCAAGCTGCTTAAAATCTTAAAGTATGGCATGCCGGTTGTGGGTTTTCTGGCGCTAGTAAATTGCTACAGTCCTTATATTGACTTGTTGCCTATTGAAAGACCAACGTCGGGCGTAATATGATCGTGGCAAGCTTTTTCACTGAAACTTGGGACGGTTGTTCAAAGCCCAATCAGCGCTAACTGTGGGTTAAATTTAACCCATTATTCTGGTTTATGTATATCCGATGTCTATTTATCTCAAAACTTTAGAAAATTAAACTTCTGATGATCCAGACGAGATATCTGAAAATAAGCTGCTAGAATTGCTTTGAATTTCACGTTAACCCAGGGTTAAGCTAACCTGCTTTGAGCAACCGTCCCCAGGCTTCTAACAGGAAATTTAATTATCGTATTTCCTATATGCTGTAAAAATTTCTATGCAAGTGATATTGATGATTTTTACCGATATTGTCTGAAAGTATCAATATTTACTTGCGTTTTTCTTTGCAGGCCCTTCGAAATGTACATTGATCCTGTAATGCCTGAGGTTGCACACTTTTGTTTACCTGGTTTGCTGCCGTTGCTAAAGCAGACCACTGGCTCCCTAAACGAGGTACTACATATCAACTATGATATTTTCTAATAGTTTTTGCGCCCGATGTCTTTTAGACCGCGGAGCGTATAATGCTATCAACTCAGTGCAGTGGAGATTCACAGGAAATGACCATGATGTAATATGATAGAAAAAAACAGTTATAGTCTGCCAAGATATGTTGGTCCAGCGAACTTCAAAGCTACAAAATAGAAGACCTTTGTTTGATGTTGAACTGTACCTAGCTCACCATGCACAAATTATTTGTCTTAATATAGTATACATGGGTGATCGTGGTTGCACGTTTCATCTCTGCAATCCCTAATGGATGAATACTTCATTAACCGAAAATACAATGAGCTCAGTGACAAATTAACATAAACTCAGACAAAAAATAATGCGATAACTTCTGTTTCGTTTCCAAACCATCATATCAACCATAATACGCTAAAATGCAGTCAAACCGGGTTTCATATGCTGTGCATGTAACAATAAGAGAAATTTTATTCAAAATTCCCCACCCACCCTACTAGCAATTTCTTTGTCTAAAAGAAACTTTACTTATTATTACTTTGATTCCATACTTTGGCAGCAGTATATCTGAAAGTCCTTTTTATTGAATTGGTTTTGGGCTTCGACAACAGCAGTGTGTTATTATTACTTCTTAACTCATATCGTTTAGAATTAGATATTTAAACATATCCAAAATGTTCTCACGACATACACTCTAGGTCGTTTTGTCAATAGCACGAGTACAATAAAATGGTACAATGCGAAGATTTGGGTGAAGCTTTTTTCGACTTTAACTCTTTTTGACAAATCGCAAGTATCATAATGCGCGAGAGGATGACGACTTTGTATGTTCATATCTTCGGTTCTGTTCATGCTTCGAAGACAGTACCACCATTCGATTCAGTGAAACAATACAAGGCCTAGTCGCCTGCAATACAAGTTCAAGGCCTGGTCGCCTTCCCCGTAGTTTCCACTGCCTGGTCGGTTTATCATCCTCCAAGTTCAAATAACAAAGATATGTTACAGTGCCTAACAAGATCAGATAGATCAAACTGTCGCCAGTTTAGGTTTAACCGCCTGATAAACGCCCCATCCGCGGGTCAGCCACTCTCGATTTTGCAGTAACTAATTTGCACAAATTCTACCACACAAGCTCTATCGAGATCAACCCATAACCTCTTGGGTTGTCTGACCATAATATCATTGTTATGCACCAAACTGTGTATGCACTCACAGGAAAGATCACATAACGAAACTGACCGTGTTATTTATAAAAGGGATATGACAACTTCTCGAAAGATGGAACTTGACAGATACCTAAACAAAGTTGACTGGAGTATCCGGGACTTGCATGACACATGTGAAGGAAAAATTATTACTGATGGTATATCTACAGGATTGAACCTTCTCATGCCAGAAAAAATGAACAAATTTCACCATAACGACCCTCCGTGGATTACTGAGGATTTCAAGTGTATGGTCAAAAAATGACAACAAGCTTTCTCAACTGGCAATATTGCAGCCTTTAAATTATATCGTAATCAAGTGAACAAAATGAAGAAAAGATGTCGGCATCAACAACTACGCTTGCAAAGTTAGCCATCTCAAAAAACAAACTAGACCCAAAGAGTTGTGGAAAAAAATCAATGGCATTTGTGGGAAGACTTCACCTTCCGAGCTCAACAGCTTGCGTTCACATTTTCAAATTGACAATCTTGACCAAATGTTTCCATCTGATATTGCAAATACAATTAACGATAGCTTCCTGGATCCAATGAAGGAGTATAGTCCCCTTGATGATCTTGACCTACAGATGTTAATAGATACTTCGGAAGACGTCTCGCGTTGATATATGAATATGACCTCGCCGGAGTCTGTACACAGCAAATTAAAATCCTTGAACTCTGTCGAGGTCCCAGGGCCTGTGTGACGAATTTAAATCCGCCTGTGTGGGTGTCGGCAAATATAACTTCATATACAAAAAAAGTTTAAATATATTTTTCTATCATTTGTTTGATATAACTAAAAACTAAAACTATCACAGTGTAAATCCTATACTATTGTTGTTAACTGTCTCTCAAGCTACGATACTTACGTCCTTTGGCGAGTTGTTCCTTCCCGTTGTTTCTTCAGCTAGTCCTGACAATCCCGATTTTCAGAGCGCTCGTTAAGTTTACCAGGGTTTTGATAAC